>JAJPUD010006572.1:0-10589 GCA_023553655.1 Myrmecobius fasciatus | reverse complement strand
AATGGACTTTTCCTTAAAATAGTCGGTAGCATCTATTTAAAACCATCAGCTAGCATCATATGTAATGGTGATAAACTGGAACCATTCCCAATAAGATCAGGGGTGAAACAAGGTTGCCCACTATCACCATTACTGTTCAATATTGTATTAGAAATGCTAGCCTTGGCAATAAGACAAGAAAAAGAGATTAAAGGAATTAGAGTAGGTCATGAGGAAACCAAATTATCACTCTTTGCAGATGATATGATGGTCTACTTAGAGAACCCTAGAATCAACTAAAAAACTATTAGAATTAATCCACAACTTTAGCAAAGTTGCAGGATACAAAATAAATCCACATAAATCATCAGCATTTTTATACATCACCAACAAAATGCAACAGCAAGAGATACAAAGAGAAATTCCATTCAAAATAACTATCGATAGTATAAAATATTTGGGAATATATCTGCCAAGGGAAAGTCAGGATGTATATGAGCAAAACTACAAAACACTCTCCACACAAATAAAGTCAGATCTAAACAATTGGAAAAACATCAAGTGCTCTTGGATAGGTTGAGCGAATATAATAAAGATGGCAATACTACTTAAACTAATCTATCTATTTAGTGCTATACCAATCAAACTCCCAAGAGATTATTTAACTGACCTAGAAAAAATAACAACAAAATTCATCTGGAAAAACAAAAGGTCAAGAATTTCAAGGGAATTAATGAAAAAAAATGCAAATGAGGGTGGCCTAGCTGCACCAGATCTAAAACTATGTTATAAAGCAGTGGTCACCAAAACCATTTGGTACTGGATAAAAAATAGAGTAGTGGATCAGTGGAATAGGTTAGGTTCACAGGACAAAATACTCAATGACAATTGTAATCTAGTGTTTGATAAACCCGAAGACCCCAGTTTTTGTGATAAAAACTCACTATTTGACAAAAAATGCTGGGATAATTGGAAACTAGTATGGAAGAAATTAGGCATTGACCCACAGCTAACACCATATACCAAGATAAGGTCAAAATGGATTCATGATCTAGGCATAAAGAATGATATTATAAACAAATTAGAACAATGTAGGATGGTTTACCTCTCAGACCTGTGGAGGGGGAAGGAATTTGTGACCAAAGAAGAACTAGAAGTCATCATTAATCACAAAATAGATAAGTTCGACTATATCAAGTTAAAAAGTTTTTGTACAAACAAAATGAATGCAGACAAGATTAGAAGGGTAGCAGTAAACTGGGAAAATATTTTTACATCCAAAGGTCCTGATAAAGGCCTCATTTGTAAAATACATCGAGAATTGACTCAAATATATAAGAATTCAAGCCATTCTCCAATGGATAAATGGTCAAAAGATACGAACAGACAATTTTCAGACGAAGAAATTGAAACTATCTCCAGTCACATGAAAAGGTGCTCCAAGTCACTATTGATCAGAGAAATGCAAATTAAGACAACTCTGAGATACCACTACACACCTGTCAGATTGGCTAAATGACAGGAAAAGATAACGATGAATGTTAGAGGGGATGTGGGAGGGCTGGGACACTAATACATTGTTGGTGGAACTGTGAACGGATCCAACCATTCTGGAGAGCAATTTGGAGCTATGCTCAAAAAGTTGTCAAACTGTGCATACCCTTTGACCCAGCAGTGTTTCTACTGGGCCTATATCCCAAAGAGATTTTAAAGGAGGGAAAGGGACCCACATGTGCAAAAATGTTTGTGGCAGCCCTTTTTTTAGTGGCTAGAAACTGGAAATTGAAAAGATGCCCATCAATTGGAGAATGGCTGAATAAATTATGGTATATGAATGTTATGGAATATTATTGTTCTGTAAGAAATGACCAACAGGAGGATTTCAGAGAGGACTGGAGAGACTCGCATGAACTGATGCTGAGTGAAATCAGCAGAACCAGGAGAACATTATACACAGCAACAAGACTATACGGTGATCAATTTTGATGGACATGGTTCTCTTCAACAATGATGTGATTCAAACTAGTTGTTCTGCGATGAAGATAGTCATATACATCCAGAGAGAGGCCTGTGGGAACTGAGTGTAAACCACAACACAGCATTTTAACGCTTTCTGTGAATATTTCCATGCATTTTGTTTTCCTTCTTAGGTTGTTTTTTCTCCTTCTCTTTCTAGATCTGATGTTTCTTGTGCAGTAAGATAATTGTATAGATATGTATACATGTATTGTATTTGTCATATAATTTATCCTATTTAGCATGTATTAGATTACCTGTCATCTAGGGGTGGGGGGAAGGAGGGGAAAAGCTTGGGAAAATAAAAGTTTTTGCAAAGGTCAATGTTGAAAGGTCACTCATGTTTTGTAAATAAAAAGCTTTATATAAAAAAAAGTTATCAAACTATGCATACCCTTTGACCCAGCAGTGTTTCTATTGGGCTTATATCCCAAAGAAATCATAAGGGAAGGAAAGGGCCCCACATGTGCAAGAATGTTCGTGGCAGCCCTTTTTTAGTGGCTAGAAACTGGAAACTGAATGGATGCCCTTCAATTGGAGAGTGGCTGAATAAATTATGGTATATGAATGTTATGGAATATTATTGCTCTGTAAGAAACGACCAGCAAGATGATTTCAGAGAGGCCTGGAGAGACTTGCATGAACTGATGCTGAGTGAAGTGACCAGAACCAGGAGATCATTATTCACGGCAACAACAATACTATATGATGACCAGTTCTAATGGACATGACTCTCTTCAACAATGAAATGCTTCAAACCAGTTCCAATTGTTCAGTGATGAAGAAAGCCATATACACCCAGAGTGAGAGATGTGAAATATGGACCACAACATAACATTTTCATGCTCTCTATTGATGTTTGCTTGCATTGTATTTCCTCGGATTATTCTTTCTTGTAGATACGATTTCTCCTGCACAAAAAAATGATGTGTGGCAATAACTATAAATATATTCGATTTCTTAAGTATTCTAACATAATTATCATGTAGTGGATATCATGCCAACCTGGGGAGGGGTGGGGAGTAGGGGGAAAAATTGTAACAGAAAGCTTTGTAAGGGTTAATGTTGAGGAATTAGCCACATATATGTTTTGCAAATCAAAAGTATTAATAAAAAAAAAGAAAAAAAAAGAGAGAGATTTGAGCTTTCATATCCTGCCTAGGAACAGTTCTGTTGTTCTGAAATTCTACTCTTTATCTTTTAGTTTTACTTTTACTTCACTAAATGTATTGTATATGTAAGTGAGAATAGGAAAGATGATAAGGGTCCTGTGAAATAGAGGCAACCATAAGCCAAGCTATTTTAAAATTGTGATGAAAATTAAGCATTGAAAAATAATAGAGATCATCCTTCAGGTGAGCTAAGCAGCTCTCTTTAAGGTAGACACAGAGGGACTGAAGAGAACTGAGAGCTCCTTGAGCAGAAGCTGTAGACTAGGAGCGCCACCTGGTAGCATGAGTAAATATAACACCTGAATAACATTCCAGCCACATCTTTTAGTGCAAGGCTCCTAGACGAGGAGTGTGTGAACTTTTTTTCTTTAACATTTTAATAATATTGTATTTTTTCCTCAAAATTAACATTTTTTCAACCTAATTTATTTCCTTTGCAATCATGTGTATTTTACTTTATTTAAAAATGTTATGGGCAGCTAGGTGGCGCAGTGGATAGAGCACCAGCCCTGAAGTCAGGAGGACCTGAGTTCAAATGTGGTCTCAGACACTTAACATTCCCTAGCTGTGTGACCCTGGGCAAGTCACTTAACCCCAATTGCCTCAGCAAAAAAAAAACTAAAAAAAAAAAATGTTATTCTGTGAAAGGGCTTATAGATTTCACCTGACTGTCAAGGAGTCCATGACACAAAAACAGATTAGAATTTCCTGATTCAGTGTAATATAAAGCATCACTGTATAAGTAGGGACAAATACTTTACACATAGAGACTACAGTACTTGTCCATTGGTTATCTCTTGCTATCTCAACTATATGGCAGGCCTATTTTTTAATCATACATTTCTTGTATGATATCTTTATACAGCTGCTTCTGTGCATGTACTTCCTTTATAATTATTGTGTCCTATAATTATTCTCACTTTAAATGTGAGGATCAGAGAGGTTCAATAAGTCATCTATAGACATACAGTTAATAAGGGTCAGAGGTAGAATTTGAATCCACAGCTTCCTGCCTCTAATTGTAGAGTTATGCCCACCATACTACCCTAACAAGTTCCTGAATGAATGAGAGAATAAATGACTGAAAGAGTATTTTTATAAATAATATATTATTTTCCCAACAACATGTAAAAATGATTTTTAATATTTGTTTTTTAATTCTTGAATTTCAGATTCTTTTCCTCTCATCCCTCTTTTCTCCTCCCTGAGGAGTAACTAATTTAATATAAGTCATAAATGTGCAATCATGCAAAATATATTTCCATATTAATCATTGTAAAAAAAAAAAGAGAGATCAAAAAAAGTCACCAAAAAAATAAAATGGAAAAATAGTAAGTTTCAATCTGCATTCAGACTTGATTAGGACTTTTTCTGGAGGTGGCTAGCATTTTTCATTTTGAAGTCTTTGGAATTATCTTGGATCATTGTGTTGCTAAAAATAGCTGAATCATCTATAGTTGGTCACCTGTTACTGTGTACAATGTTCTTTTGGTTCTACCCACTTCATTTTGCATTAGTTCATGTATGTTTTTCCCAGGTCTTTCTGAAACCATCCTGTCCATCATTTCTTATAGCACAATAGTATTCTATCACAATTATATACCACAACTTATTCAGCCATTCCCTAATTGATAGACATCTATCAATTTCCAATTGAAAGAGCATTTATTAAATATAATAAGGAATTAAGAAGAAAGCCTCTGGTCGTTTGAGTCCCCCATTCCCAATTCAGTTTATGAAAGTAAAACATAACAGAAAAAATGAAAGGATAAATGCATGCCTATTTCAGACTCAATGGTTGAATTTGTAGATTGTAAAAGTATGCTCTAGCCTTCAGTGGTCCATTTGGACATGAAAGACTTCTTAAATTGTCTGAAGTTTAATAAAGATAATTGGCTTGCCCAATGGCCTTTTCTTCCTCCACTCTCCAACATAGACAAAAGAAAAGCACTAAGATTTTAAAAGCAAAAGTGCTTTGGACCTTTGGAGAAAAGTAAAAAAGAGAAACTCTTGGGAGATCTACAACAAAGTGTAGCAAGAAAAGAAAGGATACCTTACTTTCTTTTGCCATTAGTAGTGGTAGTTTGCAGTTAGAGCACACAATAAAGTCCAGGGAGAAACAAAACCATTTTCAAAGTCTCTCTTAAGAATTATAGAATTGATTGTATGACATAGGAGACACCCAGCATGGTGGCCCCACATCAAGCATTAAGCTGTGCTCTATGCCCAAAGCGGAAATGAATTAACCTAGAACAAACTTGAGATGTGTCAAGATAGAGAAGCCACCCTAATTGTCCATAGGTATTATTTGTATATAACCTGTGGCAGAGCATTCTAAGCTCTTATTGATACTCATTTGACTCTATCATAATAATGTCATTTTGATCCTCTTCAAGAATGAAGAACAACAATCAACCAACCAATGTGCATTCATTGTGGAGCTGGCTTTTGGTGAGAAAGCTATTAACTCTTGGGTATAAAAGCTTTGGGCCTTCCTTTCCTATTAATAAATACCAAGCAGGAATTAAGGGAAGAGAGAGATAATTCTGGCCTGTTATTCCCTTTTTCTGAGAAGAGCTAAGTAGCAGCTGGTCCCCATCTCCTACTTTCCCTCTTGGTAGGAATTAAAGTCTCATTGGAGAAGTGTCAGAAGAAGTGGAGAGATGCTTAAAAATGTCTATTCTGGCCTCTCTGCAAGCCACATATGATGCCCCATGTTTCACTTTGAAAGAGATTGAGAATTCTAAAAAGTACATTCCAGGCCAGCAGAATAACCTAGATAAAATACAGATATGAAAGATGGAATGTTATAAGGGCTTAACAAGTAGGTCAAATTGGCTGGATTGTAGGATGTGTAAAGGGAAGTAAGGTATAATAAGACTAGAAATATGGGCTGGAGATTAACAGAGTCTGGATTATTTTCTGTGGTGTGTTCCCTGCATTTATCCCCTCTTCCCTGCCAAAACCATATCTGTGAATATAGGAAAGATGTGTTATAGAGGAAAGAACACAGGACCCAGCAACAAGGGAATTAAATTCAAATCCTGTTTCTGCCACTCACTCAATTGCAAGGTCACAGACAAGTAATTTAATATCTGAGTTCCTGTTACTTTGTCTGAAAAATGAGGAAATAATAATTGCTTTATCTACTTTGCAGAATTGTTATGGGGAAAATATTTTCTAAGCCTTAATAGCATTATAGAAATGTAAAATATTGTTATAAGGAGGAAGAAAAGTTAAAAAGCAACAACCCACAGGACTTCAGAGAGACTGAACTGTGGAAAGGGCTATGTAAAGGCCAGACCAAAGGTAGAGTAATAAACCTGATCTGAGTCCTCTGTGGAGGGTAGAGTCCTGCCTTCCTGTTGGCAAGCAGGGAAGAGAACAATGTGTGTTCCTTTTTCACCTAAATAGAGAGGAATTTGTGGCTCCCGGGTATAGAATTTGGAAGCCACATTTCATTTTTGACTTGGGATTGAAGTATCCTTTACCATCCAAGAGGGATGGTGGAGAAAAGGGATATGCTTAAAGGTGTGGTTAAGGGGTAGGTCCTTTCAAAGCTGTATAAAAGTTAATTGAAGAAACTAAGGATGTTTTAGCCTAGAGAAGAGAGGTAGTAGTAACATGACTAATCACTATTTTCACATATTTGAAGACCTGTCAGGTAGAAAAGGCTTAAATATGAAAAGGCTATATGGACTAATGAAAAAAATGTGATTGGATTCTGAGAATAAGTGTTTAAGTTCTGGTTCTGCCAGGTACAATCTGTTGGACCTCAGGCAAATCTAATGACCTCTCTGAATTTCAATTTCTTCATCTAAAGATGTATATAATACTTATGCTACCACTGAAGAGAACATTGTAAAATGCTACAGAAACATAAGTTGTTTATAAAGTTGTACAGATTTATAGAGGAACCTACGTGGGGAAATTAGAAGAAAGTACATTTTCAGCTTACTACACGGAAGAGCTTTCCAAAAACCAGACCCTTCCCCAAAACAAAATTATAACTTGAGAGCCTCCTTTCACTAAAAAATGATCAAGAAAAGCCAAGTGATCCCCTCCCAGAGAGACTATTAAATGATTCTGTCACTGGATAATCTAAATGGGCTAACCATAGAAGTCCCTTCCATTTTGAGAGGTTATGAACTGGACATACTCTCAGTATTTTTCCCTTTTGCTTGATGTCTTGTCACCTCTTGACAAACTTCCCCCTAAGATCCTATTCTGACTTCTCTCAAGCCACTATTTTACCCAGCCATATTTTACCTTCTTCGTGCTTGTACTCATTCTTATAATGTCTCCTTCCCTCCTCTATTATTCCTACCCTTCTCTCCACCCTCCCCCAACTCTTCAATTTCCTTCATATATTTGTATGTCTTTCCCCATTAGATTATAGATCCAAGAGGATAGGGACTATCTTATTTGTTTGCATTAGGTTTTCAAGTATTCTATCTGTCTGTCTGATTCTATTTCAATACAGCATTTTTCTTTTTCTAACAGAAGCTTAAAAACTCAATGTCATTCTCTGTTTTCTAAGACAAAGAAACAAGTATTCTGATTCAGTTTTGAGAGTGATTTGAACTACTTTTGAACTTAAAAAGTGTTTGTCATGCCCTGAAGTTTTTTGTTTTGTTTTTGTTTTTAAAAACATATACTATCCATATCAAAACTCTGTCTTTTTCAAAATTCCCAGGCACAACTGAAATCGAACTCAAAGATGATGATCATCCAGTTCATTCTCAGGATTAAGAGAGAATGCTTGTTCTGCTGCACTAAAACACCAAAATTCCAGTCAGTTCTCAAACCCCCTTTGGACCTGTCTGATTTATTAATCCTTACCTCATTCTTTTGGTTCTTTCTTAGGATGGGGAAGTCTAATCTAGCAGATGATATTTCTCAAGTGGATTTCCAGGGAACTGACAGTTGCTATCTATGAACCACAAACTACCAAGCACAAAACTGATAATCAAACTCTTATATAAGGAGTAGAAACAGAAGTAATATAACTGACATTTATATAGCACTTGAAATATATTAAAAAATACTCATGATTTGTAAAAATATATTAAAAGTTTACTCTTCCAGTTTTACAGATGAGGAAACAAGTTCACAGAATTTGTGATAGGCAAGATAGGTAAATCAGAAGTAAGATTCAAATCAGATATCTGCTGATGCCAAGTCTAGGGTCTTTATACAATGTAACACACTACCCTTTAAAAAGTACAGATACTGTTTTCAGACTTTTAAATATATTGACTGGTTTTACTCATTTTCTTCTCTTTTTCTTCTTTTAAAGGAAAAAATGTTATTATTAAAATATTTGTCATCATATTGGATGGCTCTCTGAGAGGAGAAAGAAACACTGGAAGAAATTCAGGCAATGTAAAAACCAAAAATATCAATAAAATTTTATTTTTAAAGAAAATCAAGGAAAGAATTCCCATGATACAGTTTACAGAATTTATTTTTCCAGCAGAAATAGATAATTCAAGTCCTTCTTTTGGGGCTCTGCATTTGGAAGGGTACAATCACCACAACACTGGACCAGTTAAAAGCCTTGAAAGTCTCTGCCACTTACTTGCTGCACAATGACTTCCCCTTTCCAGGCTTCAGTTTCTTCTTTTGTACAATGAGTGAGTTAGACAAGAAAATATAAAGTTATTTGAAACTTAAAATCCTAAGGTCCTGGGATCTTCCAGTTTCCAAAATCCTAGGATCTTATCATACTTCCTTGTTCCCAGCTCTCTTTTGTGCTTTGTGAGGGAAAATGTAGTAGAAGACATACACAAGCCCTTCTCTCATCCAATTGACCATTTGCATGGACCCAATGAAGTGCTCGAATGCACTTCACTGGAATTATATAGCCTCAGGCCCAGGTAGGAGTTTGTAGGCAGTTCGGCTCTACCAGCCCCCCACATATATGCACATGAACCTGTTCCTCTGAGGGCCCTGCTAAGACTTGTTAGCCAGGCTTTCCCACACTGACAGGAATGTGAAGCTTCCTTCCTAAAGACAGCCCCTCCCAGAGTATTACTGGCAGGGAGCTTGTTCTCCAAAGTAAATCCCTAGAGGCCATGTATTTGTCTCCCTCTCCCTTCCAGCTTATTTGAGAAACATACTTCTGTCTTCTTACTTCTTTCATTTAACCAGGTCTTTCCTGGATCCCATCCACAGAGGCTGACTCCTTTATTACTTCCATTCATTTTTTTTGAGTCCAGATTTTCACTAGCCTTGAAATAAGATTTTTTCAGGGCCACAGAATTTTGATGTTGAGATTTGAAATGGTTCCTCTTCCACTTGAGGACTTTTCCCTCAGTATTCTCCTTTCAGAAAGTCCTAAGGAAAACAAGGATGGTAACTTTTTAAATTTAAATTTATTCATCTCAATTATATATAGAGAAAATTTTTTCACATTCATTTAAAAAAATTTCAGTTCCAAATTCTCTCTCCCCTCCCTCTTCCTTGAGAAGGCAAACAATTTCATATAGATTGTATATGCACCGTAATATAAAACATTTTCATGCTACCCATGTTGCAAAAAAAGACACAGAGCCCCCCCCCAAAAAAAAACAAGAATAATCAAGGATGTTAAAAAAAAGTATGCTTCAGTCAGCATTGACTTCATCTGTTCTTCCTCTGGAAGTGGATATTATTTATCATAAGTACTTCAGAATTGTTTTAAATTGTTATATTGCTGAGAATAGTTGTCATATACACTTGATTATCATACAGTATTACTCTTACTGTGAACAGTGTTCTAGTTCTGCTCATTTCACTTTATATCTGTTTATGTAAATCTTTCCAGATTTTTCTGAAAGCATTTTACCTGTCATTTCTTCTAACACAATAGTATTCTATCACAATCATTTACCACAACTTATAATCATGCCCCAACTGATGAACATGCCCTCAATTTTCAATTTTTTGTTGCCAAAAAAGAATTACTGTAAATGTTTTTGTGCATATGGATCATTTCTTCTTTTATCTCTTTGGTATCTAGTAGCAAAAAAGCAAAGGATATGCACAGTTTAATAGTTTTAAAATGCATAATTCCAAACCATTTTTCAGAATGGTTGAACTAGTTCACAACTCCACCAAGACTTTCTTTCCATAGCCACTTCAAGACTTGTCATTTTTCTTTTGGGGGGACGATGGGTATGAGGTAGTGTATCAGAGTTGTTTTGATCTATATTTCTCTAATTATAAGTGACTTAAAGAATATTTTCATATGGCTATTGATAACTTAGATTTCTTACTCTGAAATTGTCTATTCATATCATTTGTTTATGTTTCAATTAGGGAATGGTTCTTACTCTTGCAACTTTGACTCAGTTCCCTATGTATCAAGAAACTTGTTGCAAAAGATTCTCTCCCCCCGTCAGTTTCTTCTCATTTTAACTACAATGGTTTGATTTTTTT
>JAJPUD010006571.1:60054-126467 GCA_023553655.1 Myrmecobius fasciatus | reverse complement strand
TCCCCTCCTCTTCCCCCCTCCCCTCCTCTTCCCCCCTCCCCTCTTCTCTCTTTCTCTCCCCTTCTCCCTTCCCTTCTCCCTCTTCCTCCCCTTCTTCCATTTCCCTTTTTGTCTCTATCTCTTCCTCATTTTGCATCCTTCAGCATTTAGTGCATCACAAATTTTCTGTAACAGTATAAGAGTTAACTAGATGGTGTACATCTGTTCTTTGTTGGAGAGCCTCAGGAGGCCAGACTTGGGCCTGGCAGGGAGCCTCCTGCTGTCTCTTGCCATAAAGAATGTTGTTTGGAAATGAGAGGACTTACTCTGTGGGAATCTTGTGTTTCATTATCAGAGCTTCTCCAGTGCCTTCCCAATTTGGACACAGCTGTCTTGGGAGTTTGCCACCAACACCAGACCATTGGTAATTAGGGCTTTTGGTTTCTGGTTTATGATAGCAAAAAGGCTTGATATTAGCCTTCTCCAAAAACACCACATTGGAGACTTTTCTCATAATCTCTCAGGGAGCTGATTTCTTCCTTGGAAAAGGATCATGTAGAACTGTCCCCGAACAAGTCCACTGGGACTTGAACTCAAAAGTACCTGGGCTTGAGTTCCAGTTCTGAAACTGTGACTCTGGACAAACACTTTAGCTGTCTGGGCCTTGGCTTCTATATCTTTAAAATGAGAATACTATTTACCTGGTTGTTCTATAGAAACCACTTTTTAAACATTAAAGTGCTATATATATGGGAATGGTTAATAATAATAGTAGTAGTAATTGTACTACTATTTTTACTACTAAATTAAATGTACTATACCTACATTATATAATTGTGTTATTAATAATCAATATTATTAATAATATAACAAAGTTGGGTGCTGTTGTTGATGATGATGATGATGAACAACAACAACCCCAAAGACTCCATCTGTACCCTTGGTTCAAATACTGTTTCTAATATTTTCTCTTTAATCTTGGGGAAAGTCCTGGACCTCCATTTTCTCAGCTATTAAACAAGAAGGTTGATCTAGGTGGCCTCTCAGGTCACCATACATCTAAGAATCCTTTGTTTGGCCTTTGCACAGCCACAGCACAGTATCACAGATATGGTTTTTATAAGGCTTTTCAAAAATAATAAAAAAAATATTCATAGAGGCAGCCTGTCACCACAGGTAGAGAACTGGTCTCATCTGGGAAGACCTGGGTTCAGGTTCTTCAGCTCAGGCAAGCAAGCATCTCTAAGACAGTAAATTGCAGAGGAGGTGTAGGTGTTCCTCATCAGGTGTTCTCTACCATCCAAATATGCAGCGACGGATAAAGAGCCAGCATGCTGCTGCAGTTACAGAGTGCTTGATGGGTTTGATGAGAGAATTCTCATCACCCTATGAGGCAAATAGGCCACAGAATATTTTCCTTGAATTATATCCTAAGGAAAGAAGGCCCAGAATGGCATAGCCACTGGTTCCACATCACACAGCCACCACTTGGTAGGGATTATAAAATCAAAGATTTAAAGTTGGAATCAATTCTTGAAGTTTATCTAGTCCAATACCCTCATTTAACAGATTAGGAAGCTGAGGTCCAGAAAGGTGAACCAATTTGCTAAAGATCCCCCACAGGCTGAGCCCATGTTGGAACCCCATTCCTCTGGATCCAGTATTCAACGAACACATGGCTTTATGAATATTTAATATCCATTGGACCATCCAGCTTCCAGGGGAGGCAGATACCAACATTATAACTCAAATGCAATGAGTGCCCTTCCTGTTACACTGAACTGGCAGTGACAGTAAGCTAATAGCTCCTCTTCGAGACACTACCATTTAATAAATTTTCTTTAATTAAATTGAATTGAATTAAGCCTATTACTGATGAAGAACCTGAAATTCAAAGTCCTTTGTGACAACAGCATAATTTGCTGTTTTATTAGGTTTTGGTTGAGATGCAAAAATAAATATTTCCTTATCACCGCACCCCTTCCCTTAGCAAGTTTATAGTCTAGTAGCAATATATTGTCACTCATCCAAGTCTTCCTCACTGTCTTTCATCTCCAGCCCAATAGTCTCACTAGAATCTAGCCTTGATGCTGTGTGATTCTGGGAAAGGCATTAGGAAAACATGGTATTCAGTCTTGGTGTATCACCTCTGTGACTTCAGTCAAATCACTTTCCTGCTCTTGATCTTGTTTTTCATTTGTGAAGCAAAGTGAGATTTTCATCCGTAAAGTGAGATTAACACTAAGGTCCTGTCTAGCCCTGACATCCTGTAATGCAAGATCAGTTCCATTGCCAAGTCATATGATGCTGTGATGAAAGATGGGATGATTGAGCCCATGATCATTCCAGAGCACAAGATTTGGGGCTTTCCCAAGTAAAATACCTGAGTGGCGCCTTCCTCCGTAACTTCTAGGTTGGGATATTTCACAACTATTTGGCTCTGTTGCATTGTTAAATTGCAAACTGTATGATACAAAAGAGATAATCTACCCTCCAGCATGATTTTTCTTGCTTAATCTGAGGTACTACTATGGAAAATTTAGTTCTCAAAGCATTTTTTGTATGTCACAGTCTAGTTGACTATTTAATCAGTACTTGTGACCTGTGGGCACAGCATTGATTGCATCAAGCCTTTCCTGATCCACACAGTTCTCTCTTTTCCCCTTGTGATTTCTTAGTACACTGTACCATTCTTACATATCAAAGGGGGGAAAAAACAAGCAACAACAAAAAAAGATGAAAATACTATGATTTGATCCACATTCAGTCTCCATGGTTCTCTCTAGATGCAGATGGCTTTCCATCACAAGTCTATTGGAATTGCCTCAAATCACCTCATTGTTGAAAAAATCCAAGTCCATTTTAGTTGATCATCATATAATCTTGTTGTTATGGTGTATACCTATTTAATATACTTATGTATCCAGAGTTACATGAACATTTTCTTGGTCAAATAGGGGGAAAAGTTTAAGAAGCCCTATACCCCACCTCATTTTACAAAGGACAAAGAAGCCCAGAGAAATGAGGTGAATTAGTGGCAGAGCTGAAACAAAAATCTAAGTTTCTTGATGACTAATTCAGTTTTCTCAGTAATATATCGGATTAGCTCTCTAAGCTCTTTGGTTCTCTATAGTGTCTTCATACCACAATAATGATCCTCAAGATTTTATTTCATCTTGATAACGTAAACTATATATTCTTTCCTGCAGAAAACCCCAGTAAGGGCCTTGGTTGCTGTGGATGGATTCTAGTGATTATATCCTTCATCTTCACAGTTATTACCTTTCCAATCTCAGTTTGGATGTGCATAAAGGTAATGGAACCTTTATTTTAGGAAACTTTGAAAAGGGGGTTGTGATTCATTGTTTTAATGTGTGTGGGTACATTTGTGGACAGGATTGTTTCTTACCCATAGGATCAAACTTTTTTTTCCTACTAGGTAAAAATGATTGAGTACCAAATCATTCAACTTTGAGTTGGGCAGGACCTTAGATACTAGGTATCCAAACTCCTCTGAAAGCATGTAGTATCCCCAGCAATGGTGATGGGACAAAGATATCCCTGATGGTAGTTGTTTTGTATCTCAAGCCTTCCCTTTGCCCACTTGCCATTAATCATTCACAGTCATATAGATCCTTCAAATTGGCAGGGATCTCCAGAGTCATCTACTTCGTCATAAATGAACAAGGACACTCCTTGCAAACTTCTTCAACAAATGATCTCCCTCTTTGTGACTTGTAGTGATTTGATACTTTTGATAGGATTTGAATTCTGCCTCACCAGGCCCACGTAGAAAGCCCTTGTTCTTCCTCCTAGAAGCTCTTCAGCTGTCTGAAAACAATGAACCTTGTCCTTTCTTCTTGCTTCTTCCCCTAGTCTTCTCCTGGTTAAACACTCCTACTTCTTCACTTTTACTCTTAGATTTTATATGCCTAAAAAGATCATTGTGTGATGACTAACTCCTGTAGAGAAGTTGTGTTGTTAAATCAGGACTTTAATAAACGTTTCCTGAATCCAAATTAAACTTCAGCTGCATGCAGAGCCCTGCACTAGGCAAGAGGGAGCACAAAGATGCTTATCATAGTCTCTTAAGAACTTAATTTGCTGTTTTCTTTTCTAGATCATAAAGGAGTATGAGAGAGCTATCATCTTCAGATTAGGTCGAATTTTGCAGGGAGGAGCCAAAGGGCCAGGTGAGTGCCAGCATCAGGAATTGTCTTGAGCAGAGAAGGACATTTTACTGCAGTTTTTATCCACTCCCCTTAATTGCATCATCTGTTACTTTTTCCCACTTTCATACTCATGGAAGAGTCCTAAATTCAGTTTGATTCAGTAAATAGTTTTTTAATGCCACCCTGGCATTATATCATGTATTAAGTACTTACCACATGTGAGGTGGACTCATTGTTAGTCATTTCAGGTTCTTCATGACCCCATTTGGGGTTTTCTTGGCAAAGAAACTAGACTGGTTTGCCATTTCTTTCTTTAGCTTATTTTACAGATGAGGAAACTGAGGCAGAGATAAGTGATTTGCCCAGAGTCGCACAGCTAGAAAGAGTCTAAGGCGGGATTTGAACTTGGAAAAAGGAGCCTTCCTGGCTTTAGGCCCAGCAGCCCAAGACAGGCTCAGGGGGCAGCTGGGTGGGGCAATGGATAAAGCACCAGCCCTGAAGTCAGGAGGACCTGAGCTCAAATCTGGCCTCAGACACTTAATGCTTCCTAGCTGTGTGACCCTGGGCAAGTCACTTAACCCCAATTGCCTCAGCAAAAACAAACAAACAAACCAAGATAGGCTCAGCATGTGTATATAAGAGTCCTTGGATGTTTTCTCATCTAGTCCCCCCACTGTACACAGGAGAGAGAGAAAGAGGAAATGACACAGACACATTCACCCATTTAATGATTGGCTGAATTGGAGCTTCTTCTCAGCCTGACTCTTCTAAGCTAGTCCTCTTCCCATCATACCATGAGAAAAGTAGGCTCACTGGGGCCTGTTGAAAGAAAAGCAGAATTTCATCTCCCAAAGGAGATGTAGAGGACGTCTGCAAGGAGGCAGCCAAGCTTCTAAGACACACAGCTAATACGTGTTTGACTTAGATCATGAATCCAAGTCATGTTGCATACCTGCTAGATGTGGAGAGTGAAACACTGGGGACCAGATGTAATGAATAATCTAGATAATAGTAGCTAACATTTTACATTTCTTACCTCATTCTATTCTCACAACAATCTGAAGAAAAGAAAGAAGGAAATGAGTATTTATTGGCTACTCTGTGCTAGGCACTATGCTAAATGCTCACAACAACTTCACCCCAACTCTGGAAGTAGGAGCTATTTTCCCCATTTTACAGAGGAGTAAACTGAGCCAAACTTTCCCAGAGCCATATAAGTAGTTAGTCTCTGAGTCTTTATTTGATCTCAGGTTTTCCTGACTTCATGCCCTGTGTTCTGTCCACTGTACCACCTGATTGTCTCTAGAAAATTATTAAGTGAGGTATGTAGTATTTATTATCATTTTACATATGAAGAAATTGAGGCAAAGAAATTATATAACTTGCCCTGGATCACAAAATGAATATGTACGCAGAAGAGGCAGCCATATGTGAGATTTGTTGCTTCAGAAGACCCAGCTTTCTCCAACAGCTTTTGAGTGAAATTCACCCAGAAATAGAACATTCTAAGAACCTATAGTTCTTTTTGGGGAACTTTAGGTCACTCTTTGATTTGTTTTGCTTAATTGGTTTTCCTTGTTACATGGTGTAACTTTGGGGAGGATGATCAGGCAGTCATATCTGGAAAAGACTCGTACAAACAAAAGACTTCAGTAAAACTTAATTTAAAAAATAAAAAGGAATAATATGATACTGTATTGAAGAAATCAAAAAGACACAGAGACTTTCCCATGACTAGTCACAGAGTCTTGGGCAAGAAAAATGTATTGGTTGATAGAGAATGGCCTTGTGCAGACTGGCTCCTTGCGTGTCAGTCTAGACGTAAAATTGGTTAGATTTGATTCTCTTCTGATTTAATGACAAAATAAAGTCATTAGATATCACCATCTCTCATTAATCTTCTGACTCTTTTCCTGCACAGGGCTCTTCTTTATCTTGCCCTGCACTGACAGCTTTATCAAAGTGGACATGAGGACCATTTCATTCGATATTCCTCCTCAAGAGGTGAAGTTGCTCTTCATTCGTAACATTTTTCTTCTGTGGGTTTCCAGTGGAAAATATGATTTGCTCTATCTTGCCCTTTTGTTCTTAGAATCTTGACTTTTTTATTTTAGGTTGCACATTTAAGATGAATTCTGTTATGTCAAAGTTGATGTTCACAGCAACCCTCTCAGTAAACAGAATTGGTACTGTCATCCCATAATCAGAATTTCGGCTTATAAAGGACCCCAGTGGCTACTCATTTAACTCATAGTTGAAAAGAAATTCTCTCTACAGAATAGCTGGAAAAGGTTCATGTAATCTCCGTTTAAAGACCTGGGAAGGGAGACCCATTACCTCTGGAGACCACTCATTCTAGCCCATTTTGGACACTATTAGAAAGTTTTCTTGTAAATCAAGGTTAAAATTACCACATTAGACAAAAGACAGAAAAAGCAAACAATAACCTCCAAAAAGCTAAGTTATTTACTGAAAGGCACACAGTGAATTATAGCTTATCCTAGAATGGTGAGCTTGGAAGAACTTGATTTGGGGGGGGGCACTGGGACAATTGGGGTTAAGTGACTTGCTCAGGGTCACACAGCTAGGAAGTGTTAAGTGTCTGAGACCAGATTTGAACTCAGGTCCTCCTGACTTCAGTGCTGGTGCTCTATCTACTGCACCATCTAGCTGCCCTTGGAAGAACTTTAAAATGCAGAATCATAGGATCTAGGGCTGGAAGGGGAGAAACCCAAGGGTATCTAGTTCAATCTCTTTAGAAAAATTAAGGGACTTTTCCAGGATATGCAAATAGTAAGTAGAAAACTGGGCTAAAAACCTACATCCTGTGGCACCAAATGCCCTGTTCTTTCTATTATGTCACAGCTAATATTATGTATCATTTTAGAGTTGGTCCAACCATCATTTACTGATGAAGAGTGACCCAGGGGTATATCCCAAAGGTTGTGATTGACTCTTGGGGTAGGGCTGGGTCTGAAGCCCGAATCTCCTACTTCACTTCTCTTTTCACTGCCCTCTGGTAGGCTTATGGCAGCAAAGAGAAGGAAGATGGGAAGAAAGAACCATAGTTTTGGGAATCAGTAGCTACAAGTTCCTTTCCTTAGTAGGGTATGTCTCCATTGTTCCCTGAGCCTTAGGCAGGGATAGTCCTTTTGGGCATTAGTGAAAGGCCCAGAGCTAACCTCTTAGTCTCTTCCAGTGGAGCCCCTTTTGGAAAGGCTAACCTCACTTTCTGCAGACACTGGTGCCATTGAGCTGGGTTATTCTAAGCTGCTACATTTCAGCTACCTTTCCTGTCCTCAGGAGACTGATCAGTGCACTTGGCAAAGGCTTCTGTTTTCTTGTCCCTTGTGAATTTACTATGAATTAAGGTAAACATTCTGCCTGAGATAAACACTGGGCTGAGGCAATGGAGGCAAAAAGGATGTTAACATGGATAGAAGTCACATTAGCAAAGAATTCTTTGGAGTTATGGGATCATAGTTATAAAGCTAGAAGAAACCTTGGATTATTTAAGCCCATTTTGTGGATGGAAAAACCGAGGCCTGGAGAAATTGAAGGGACTTGCTCCAAGATCTTACCAGGTAATAAGGAACAGAGGTAGAATTTGATGCTCTGACTGCCTCTGCTGCCTCTATTTTATTTCAAGAAACCACTGAATCTGTATTCACAGTCATCATAAATTACGAGTTATTATTTGGATCATTGCTTTAATGCCCAAATACTTTATGTGATCATCATTTCATTGGTATGTATGAATAAATCCAGCTAATGTTAATGCTAATAATGATGCTTCCTCGATTCATGGATTGTTTTAGAAGAGCAGCAGCAGGGTTTGCAGTCAGAAGGCCCACAGGGGACCCTAGAGCGCAGAATGTGAGAGCATCATAGGCAGGTGGTGACCTTCCCATTTTGCCGACAACAAGGAAAGTCCTTGAGATCTCGTGTCCTGAGCATTGGTCCCTGGTCTCCCCAGACTCATAGAACAGTCAGAAGGGACCTTAGAAATCATCTGAGCCCATCCATTCATTTTATAGCTGAGGAAACTGAGGTTTCAAGTCTAAAGTCAGCTAGTCTAGACTTCTGTTAAAGGTCTTTCTTGATTAGGCTTAATTCTCCTTTTTGCCCATTTCGTAGGTAGAGATGTCAGGTCTCCTTTTTGGAGTAGAAAGCTACAAGAGGATTTCCTCTTTTTGAGTGAAGCTATTTCCACCTGAAGCCCCAACCTTGAGTAATGTGTACTTTTGCCATTTCCTTTTAGAGTAATCTAGGTGATTCAGTGTCCTCCTTATTGCTAAATTGGCTCCTTACAGAAAATTGTCACACAGGATGAGGTACAGCAGGTCATCACACTTAATGGTAGAGTCCTCCAGATAAGGAAGAGAAGAAGAGATGATTCTCTTCCCTTCAGTCCTAGATATTTTTCTTCAGAAAATATTGGGTAACTCAGACAGAAGTTGTAATAAGCTGCAGTCTTCCACTTTGTTGTTGTTGTTGTTGTTGTTGTTGTTGTTGTTAAAAAGGTATGAATCTGCTGGGATGTGGTTCCTATCTTCCCAGTTGTGATCTGGTTCCAGGCCAGAAGGTCTTCTCCATATCCACATCCCTCCAGATAATACTAATATTTTGCAATTAAAGATAATCAGTAAATTTGGAGAAGTACTTGGAGATAGACTGAAGAAGCCTGAGGATAGGATGGAGTGCAGTGAGGACTGGCAGAACTAAAAGCTATATTGGAACAGAACAAAGAAGCAAATTCAGTCCTACTGTAACACAAAACTTACTGGCAATTAGAGTTTCTCTACTCCAGGTGGAAGAGGGTAGGGTCACTAAACAGCCTCCAGAGATAGAGTCCCCTCCCTTGAGTTCTTAAGCTCCAGCTGGACAAATACTCAATTGAGTGTAATCACAGAGGAGATTACTGTTTAGGTATGGTTTGGACTGAATGTCCCTATGGTCCCTTCCAACTCTGAGATTCATGCCTTTGTGTCCTATTAAAATGCAGGTGCTCCTTGTTAATTGAATTATATGATAATCATAGCTCACATTTCTACCCATGTCAGTTAATAAACATGTATTAAATATATATACCAGGCACTGTGATAGATTCTGAAATAATTCAAAACAATGTAACTGGCTTTACTCCATGGAGCCTGAATTTGATTGCATTTTAAGTGTTACAGAATTCCTTTTCTCATAATAACAAAAGAGATATCCCAAAGAAATCATAAAGGAAGGAAAGGGCCCCACATGTGCAAGAATGTTTGTGGCAGCCCTTTTTGTAGTGGCTAGAAATTGGAAACTGAAGGGATGCCCATCAATTGGAGAATGGCTGAACAAATTATGGTATATGAATGTCATGGAATATCATTGTTCTGTAAGAAATGACCAACAGGAGGATTTCAAAGAGGCCTGGAGGGACTTGCATGAACTCATGCTAGTGAAATGAGCAGAACTCATGCTAGTGAAACGAGCAGAACCAGGAGATCATTATACACAGCAACAACAGTATTACATGACAATCTACTCTGATGGACATGGCTCTCTTCAACAATGAAATGTTTCAAACCAGTTCCAATTGTTCACTGAAGAAAGCCATATACACCCAGAGAGAGGGATGTGAAATGTGGACCACAACATAACACTCTCATACTCTTGATTGATGTTTGCTTACATTGTGTTTCCTTTATCTGATACGTCTTTCGTGTAGATACGATTTTTCTTGCACAACAATGATAAGTGTGGAAATGTGTATACATATATTCAATCTGTCAAGTATTTTAACATAATTAACATGTAGTGGATATCCTGCCATCTAGGGGAGGGGTAGGGATTGGAGGGAAAATTTGTAACAGAAAGCTATGTAAAGGTTAATGTTGAAGAATTACCCATACATATGTTTTGCAAATAAAATAAAATTTAAAAAAAGAGGGAACAAAAAAAATAATAATAACGAAAGAGGAGGTCTTACATCTAGCTAAAAACTGAAACTTGGAGAGTCAAATTGCCTTGTCTGATGTAATTGGGGCTAATAAGTGTCAGAGCAAGGATTTGAATCCATGTTCTCTGATTACTGGGCTGTCTTCTCATTAGACTTCAGAAAATGTAAAAGAATAATTTCTGTCACCTTTAGTTCAATCAGTGCTATGTACCTCTTGCTATATAGGCACTAAAGTAGCCCAAGTTGAAAATTTATCCAGTCCCTGCTTTCATGGAGTTTATACACTACTTGGCAAGGGCAGGAGTTGGGAAGCAGGATGGAGAAAGATATAATACTAGGAGTGTGATAATGAGGGGCGTGGGGTACAGAAGCACTGAGCCCCAAAAGTATTGAGTTCTAGGATGCTCTTCATATGAGCCACCCAATGTTGGGGGGTGGGGTTAAACTCCCAAAACATATTGGGGTTTTGGTCCAGTGTTGCAAGGTGTCTCAGAAGAATTTGTAGGCTTAGACCATGTCCAAATCAAGAGGCAAAGATTTTATTACGATTTTGACAGTGGGCTAAATTCCAAAAGAGCTTAGATAGTGACAAGGGGAAAGACAGGGTCTGGGTTCCCTAGTGGAACTTGCCATTAACAAGGGGAAAGATGCCATTAAGGCAGGCTAAGTTCCTAACAACCAGCCATTGTGATGTTTAATGATCAGGCTGAGCCTAAAAGGACTTAAGGAAGAAGTGAGGTACCAGTAAGTTCTTTTACAGAAGAAAAATATCCTGGGAGATTGACATCATAACTTGGCCTTCTGATTCTGTAACTCTGGGGGGTCATGATAATTTTGTCAATGCAAGGAGTTCTACTAGGAATTCAGCTAGGGCCTACTTAAAAGCAGCAAAAAGCCCACTTAATCCTGTCTGTGCTCCCTGCTTAAGGAGTAGCTTGGGAGTAGCTTGGCTTCCCAATTGTTTATGGTAATTCAGGCCCTCTCCTGTTAACGCCCCTCCCTATAACCTATTAAGGGGTAAAACAGAGAGCCAAATTGTCCTTGGAAATTTTGAGGAAGGAAAGATAACTCTTCTTGGCTAAGGATGATAATTTTTTCTCTTCTCTGAAACTGGTCTGAAATGTGGTCATCTCGTGTCTGGATTATTGGAATAGACTTCCAATTGATCTTTCTGTCCCAAGTCTTTCCCACTCCAATTCACCTTTAATTCAGCTGTCATAGTATTTTTTAGTAAAACATGTCTGACTGTTTCACCTCCCTGTTCTATAAACTCTAGTGGTTCCCTTTTACACTCCAGGGTCAAATATAACTGTCTTTCAAACTCTTCATTAGTTAGCCCTTTCCTTCTTTTCAGTATCCTTACACCTCACTCCTCTCCACATGGGTCTGCAGGCTTTTCTTTATACAGGACTCCAGGCTTTCTCTCTAATCAATCCTCCTGGTTTCCTTCAAGTCTCAACTAAAGCCCATCTTGAAGACTTTATTAGTCAGTTCTCCTTAATCTTACTTAGTGCCTTCTCTCTGCTGCCTGAGGTGAGGAATTATCACCAATTTATCCTGTATACATGTAGTATGTATATATTTGCTTGTAAGTTGCCTCTTCCCATTAGACTGTGAGTCCCTTGAGAACAGAGATTGATTTTTGCCTTTCTTTGTATCTATAGCTTATAGCATGCTGCCTGGCACAAAGGAAGCTATCACATCACCCAATAAAAAAAGCTAGTTGACTGATTTCTGAGGTAATAATTATTATTAGAATCAATATTTCCATAGCACTTACTATGTGCTAGGTACTATAGTAAGTGAATAATAAAGAATTCATGGAAAAGGTCATTTTTTCAAGGCCTAAGCCTTGAAGGAATAAAGGAATTATACTGAAAAGCTTTTTTTTTTGTCTCAAAAAAAAAATAATCATTTCCTGCAGGATGTACTTAAGATTTATCTATTAGTGGACATAATTCTTTCTTTTCTTTGTATAGATTCTCACCAAGGATTCTGTGACTGTCAGTGTAGATGGAGTGGTTTATTACCGTGTCCAGAATGCTACCCTGGCAGTGGCCAACATCACCAATGCTGACTCAGCCACGCGCCTCCTGGCACAGACCACCCTGAGGAATGTCCTCGGCACCAAAAATCTCTCTCAGATCCTCTCTGACCGGGAGGAGATTGCCCATAACATGCAGGTTGGTATGGCAGTCGCATTGCTAATTAGGACTTCCCAGAGTTGGGAATTAAAACAAGCTTTGGAAAAGAAGGTAGTAGAGTGGAGAGAGGGGCTGCTGGGTTAGAAAGCCCAGAAATGTCCTCCTTGACAAACTGGCTGCCAGACTGGAGGAGGAGGCTGGGGAGAGTGTGTCCTGCACTCATGACTTTTATTAGGTCCTAGAATTTAAAGCTGAAAGGATGCAGTCCAGTCCCCTGGTTTAATGGAAAACTGAAGCCACAGGGTGGTAATGGAAAGGAACACTGAACTTTTATTCCTGGCTGTTGGTACCTGTTCCCTGTGTAATCTCGGGAAGTGAGAACACTTCTCAGGGCCTCATCGAATCAGCGGGTTCTTCTAGCACTGACCCTTTGATTCAGTGGCTTAGATCTTGATATCACAAAGTGGTTTTCCTAAAGCACAGCTCTGACCAAGGTCTGCCTCATCTTCATCCCTCCCTGCCATTATTAAGCTCCTCTGTCTGCATACTTCCTCCCTTTACCAGTCGTATACTTTCCTTGCAGTCATCCACATGCCCCCCCCCCACATGGCCCTTGCGGTTCCTCGGACACTGCTCCCCATCTCCCCCTCTGTGTTTTCACTGACTGTCCGCCATTCCTGGAGTGTTCTTCCTCTTCACTTCTCTTCTGTCTCCCTCACAAATCAGCTCAAGCTCTTCCTCTACAAGAAGCCTTTCTCCCTCCCTCCTCACCTCTAGTGCCTTCCTTATGAGATCACCTCCTGCTGTCACTGTATATAATATCTTATTTTTATATAGTAGTTTTCATTTGTCTCTTCATTAAAATGTACTCTCCTTGATAACAGGGACTGTTTTTGCCTTTTTGTCTCTGGGAGTGAGCCCATAGTAAGTGCTTAACAATTAAGTGCCTGGCCCATCATAAGGCTTGTTTATTCATTGCCCACGGGCACATAGCCAGTGAGTGTCAGGGATGGGGACTGACACTTGGCCTTCCTAAGTCCCCGTCCAGCCCTTTGGCCACTCTGCTTTTACAGTCTGTTTTACAGTTGAGGAAACCAAGGCCCGTGCAGGGGCCATGCTGGAGGTGGGGTTAGAAACCAGCTCTCCAGACTCTCCATTGTCTGCACACACAGCTGGCAGACTGAATCTCTGCTGGCCCCTCCCCCTCCCCACCCTTTGCTATAACAGGGCTCGAGTCACCAACTGTCACACCTGTGGAACTTAGCATCCACCTCAGGGCCCCCTTGCTTGGCATGCTGGGGCTGGGGGCAAATTGACCTTCATTGCTTTGGTCTCCCACAGGCCACCCTGGATGATGCCACTGATGACTGGGGGATCAAGGTGGAGCGCGTGGAGATTAAAGACGTGAAGTTACCTGTGCAGCTGCAGAGAGCCATGGCTGCAGAGGCAGAGGCTTCCCGGGAGGCCCGAGCCAAGGTAACTCCCAAAGCCCCCTGTTCTGAAGACAAGAGAGCAGCTTGGCCCAGCCAGAGGGGTCTGCTACTCCCTGTCGTCTCTTCCCCTGAGATTTTCTCCCTCTTCTCTCTCCCCTTCAGGCCTTTGCTTCCTCATCTGTCCCTGCTTTTCTGTAAATACTTTGTAAGATTGGCAGAGCTATAGAACATGCATGCTACACTCGGGTCAGATGCAAGAGAGGGTCGAGTAAAAACTCTCAGGCAAGAAGGGGTCATGAGTGGGAAAAGTTTTCAGAATCTCAGCTGTATGCCAGCTCCCATTTCTCTAACTCTGTTAGTCTTACAGAGTATTACCTCACAACCTCATGGTGAGGTAGGTCAGAGAGGGATAAAAATTCTCATTGTAGTACTGTAGGAATTACTGTTCCCGTTTTATACATGAAAAAACAGACCTCTGTGGAGAGAAGCACATTTTCAGACCCCTGATGGCTATATACTATAACTTGCTTTCTTTAAAGAGTATTAAGTATTTATTCCTCTGTTAATGTCAATGAATGCTTTTTCTTTAGCATTTTCCTTATAGCAGTCTTGTGAGGTTCAGAATTCAAGTAGTGTTTTCCCATTTAACTAATGAGTAAGCCAGAGTTAGGGGGGATAAAATTGACTTGCTCAAAATTACCTGGCGTAAGTGGCTAAGCTGGTCTCAGGATTCCAAATTGACTTAAGGTAAGTGGTGAACTGCCACTGGATTTGCCAAGCACACACCCTAGTTGAACATTAGTAAGGACAAAGAAAACCAGCCCATTTGTATTCAGATGACAGCTATTTGTTTGATCCCCGTCTTGGGAAATCAAATTGCAGTGGGTTTTTTTTGTTTTTTGTTTTTTGTTTTTTTCCTATGACATGTTGACTCACTTAGGAGCTATCATGTTTATAAGAACAATGAAAGGATTCTTAATTGTGGGATAGTCATAAGTTCAATTCTCATAGAATTTAGGGCTGGAAAGGAACTTCAAGATTGCTAGTTCAAGCCTTTTATTTGGTAGATGAGGAAATTGAGACTTAGAAAGATGCAGTGCATTAACTGGGGCTGCTCATGCTAGTAGTAACAGAGACAAAACTTTCCAATCCATGATATTGTTTTTTTCCCAAAGGTTTTAAAAATCAAACTCTTGAGAGTATAAGAATCCTCAGTGGACTGGAAAGACTAACCTAACCTGTAGCATAAGGCTTTCTATATAAAAGTTCCCTGAGAAGGCACCATTCACTTTAGTCTTCACTGAAGGAGACCTCACTGTAACACTAAAGCAGCTTCTTGCAGAGGTCTGCCATTGTGAGCAAAGGCCTTCCTCATTTTCAGTCAAAATCTACCTCCCTGAATTAGAATTCTTGGTATTGGATCTAGTTCTATCCTTTGAGGCAATCTGACCTTTGGCTATTCAGAGATTTGAAGACAGGACTGGAGCTATTCTTTCACATAAGTTTTCCCCCATGCCTGGAAAGGTACTCCCTCTATAACTCCAGTTAATCAATCAATACATTTTTATTAAGCACTTACTACATGTCAGGTATTGTGCTAATACACACATACAAAAGAGACAAAAAGACGTTACATTCTAATGGGGGAAACATCATGCAAACAAATACAACGCAAGCTGCAGACTGGATAAATAGGAAATAATCAGTGGAGAGAAAGTGCTAGAATTAAATGGGTTTGGGGACAGCTTCTCATAGAAGGTGAGATTTTAGTTAGGACGTAATGGAAGCCAGCGGTTAGTAGTCAAACAGAGATGGGAGAGCGTTCTGGGGACAGCCAGAGAAAGCCCCTGGCACTGAGAGATGAAGAATTTTTGTCCTCCAGGAGTCTGCTGTCACGGGATCTAAGAGCACAGATCAGGGAGTAAGGTAAATGAAGACTGGAGAGGTAGGAGGCAGCTAGGGTAGGAAAGGGTCTGAAGGCCAAACAGCATTTTGATCCTGGAGGCCACAGGGAGACACTTCTGTTTATTAAGTAGAGATGGTGATGTGATCACACCTGCACTTGAGGAAAATCACATCATCATTCTTACTTTCACGGCTCCTCCCACAAGCCACTTCTTCCCTGAATTCTTCTCCTCAAATTACCTCATTTATTTCTCCTTCAGAGCACACAGTGAATATCTAAACTAGTCCAAAGGACTTCCTTTTTTTTTATCTTTGTGCCCTCTGGCACCTCGCATGGTGCTCTTCACTTAGTGTTTACTGAATTTATTTATTTTTACGCTAGGCCATTGATGCTTCATCAATGGAAGATTTCCCCAGTATGAAACTCCAGCACCAATGTAGATTGGCTTCTGTTCTGCACATCCTGTGGTTGAGTTGCCTGGGGCTCAGGGAGAGGCTGAGACTCGGCCACAGCCAATATATGGCAGAGCAGGATCTGAACTCTGGCCTTCTAGACTCCTACTTACCATGGCATATTCTCAAAGCTAATTATCCCTTTTCTCCAGTCCTTCTATCATGCTAGTTACCTTTTTTTCTAGATGAGCATCAGCTTGTCAGAGCCTCCCTTGAATGTGTTGTCTGGGGCTTATCCCAACAACAGCTAACAAGACGACCTGTTGGTCCTCTCCAAAATGCAGGTTGAATTGGTTTCAACCAAAATGTTGTCCTGTGAAATAAGTTACTCTCAGAACCAGAACCTTTAGCAGTAAGTGACCTGTGAATAGAGTGATTCTAGTCAGTAGTGCCTTAGTGAGACCATTCACTAGGATGAGTTGATGCTGGGTAGTGGAATCCATACAAGTCTTTTCGGCTTTAAGGTCCTGATAGATGAGAAGATGAATGCTTTAAAATCTCTCCTTTCCAGACAAAGAATTCTGGTCTTGGAGAAGGAAGGCCTGAATTCTAGTTCCTGCTTTCCCTGACACTAGTTACATGACTTTGATCAGCCTCTGAACTTCAGAGTCCTCATCAGTTAAATAGGTGGTTTTTATTTGTACTTTACTGAGCCTCACAAGGTGGTTGTGAATTATAAGTCTGGCAAATCTTAGTGACAGAGAAACAAGAGTTGTTCCTTGTGTTGTAGAAGAATCTGACGTAGACATTACTTGTGTGAATCATGCTACTTTTCCTGCTAAAGTCCCAGTTTCCCTTTCTATAAAACGAGAACATTGGACCGGATGATTTCTAAAGTTTGCTTGCAGCTCCAAACCTGCAGTCTCATAGATAATGTGAGCACGCAGGCCACCAATGTGTGCGTCACTGCTCAGAGAGGGATGCTCTAAGTGATTCACTCCTGTTCCTTGTGCTCCAGGTCATTGCTGCTGAAGGGGAGATGAATGCTTCTCGGGCCTTGAAAGAAGCATCTATGGTCATCACCGAGTCCCCTGCCGCTCTCCAGCTGCGCTACCTGCAGACCCTGACAACCATTGCTGCAGAGAAAAACTCGACCATTGTCTTTCCGCTGCCCATAGACATGCTTCAGGGTATTGTGGGGGCAAAGCACTAGGCTCACTTAAGACTGAGCTGTCCTAAAGGAAAGCTGAGCTGGGGAACCAAAGTAGCCTTTAGCCTGCAAAGAGTGAATGAGGTGAAAGAGATTTCACCATTTCCTCCTCCTTCCTCCTCTTCTGCTTTCTGTCTTGTTATGCTGAGTTTGATGTGCTTAGACTATCTTGTGATCATAAGAACAAGCCAATGAGTAGGTAGCTTTGGTAACTTGAAAGAGATCAGACAGCTGGATGATTTATAATAGCCTACACTTTTCATGCTTCTTGATAATCCTTTTGTAGCTCAAATACCTCTTTTGGTTGAGTTGGCCCATTGCTCATCTTGGCAGCCCAGAGAAAGGGCAAGTACTGACTGATCTTCCAGTCACCCTCCCCTTTCCCCTTCCCCACATTTACTTAGTCTAGAAAGTGGTCTCAGCACATAATGAAAATGCAGAGTATTAGAACCTGAAATGGTAGAGCTGAAAGAGACCTTTAGAAATCCTGAGTATGTCGGACCAAATGCTCTTTAAGGCACCTGCTAGTTCCAGGTCTACAATCTAGTTCTGCCCCTTTATTTTACATGGGAAGAAATTGAGGCCCAGAGAGAAGAAAAGGTGTTCCTAAAGTCACTGGGTGCTCGGTCTCTTGAGACCAGAGTGGGGGCCTTTCTGCTGTTGCCTCCTGCTGTGAGAGAGGGCTTGATTCCAAACCCTACACTAGTTGTCTTACTGCTTTCTCTGCAAAGGACCATTTCTCAGTGGTCCCTTTCCCCAACCTCCCTCGTTCCTTACAAACTCAAACCATGTTTTGAACTCGGTCCCCTTTATTGAAGGAGGCCTCTTGCTTCTTCAGCATGGGGAGAGACTAGAGCATTTAGCCCCTGCCCTTGATACTAGAAATGGCTATATTCTGCTGTCCTGCAAGATGTCGCTAGCCTCTTGTTGCCATGGCTGTGGACTGGGTAGTCATGGAGATGATGTCATCAGAGCCCCATTTCTGCCATTCAGAAAGATTAAGCTAACCTTTCTAAACCTCTAAGATCTTTTACGGATCTGCCATCATTTCTATCCTTTTCAAAAAAGAAGTTTGTTTTTTTGTTTTTTTAATTGATCTGAGCCTTTTTGGTGAATGAGCAATGTGTTGGCCTTCTTATAAAGCATCTGAAACCCCTTCCCAGAAGTGCTTTATTCTCTCAGACTTACCTATCTTCAAGCATCAGGTTTAAAATAGTTTTGTATTGTGACTTTTTTAAATGAAAATTTCTCTAACTTCTATAAGCCAACTTTTGTGGATCTCTTTCTGTACCTTTAGAACTCAGTGTGGTTGTCTTTAAAAAAAAAGTTACAGGAAGACAATGTACTTTAAAGACATCATGATTCATGTTATATGTATCCCAGTGAAGTGTCCTTGGCTTATAAGTACTTATGGGACAACTTCCCTTACCTATTATGAGAGTATGCTGAAGGTTCTGTGGATGGGAGCAGCTTCTCTATATGTTCATTGAATCTGCTGTTTTAAGGGCTAACAAGGGGTGGGGGGAGGCCCAGGGAATAACTCCCAGAAATTAGATGTTTAAAATATGCAAATGAAAACTTCAGTTCCATTTCATTTCTTTGCTGGCTCCTCACTTTTTTCCCCATTGTGCATTTCACCCTGAAAAAATTAATAATATTACTATTCTTCCTACTGATGATAGTCTATTTCATACTTCCTCTGAGGCTTGGGGCCGACCTGGAAACATTCTGGAATAGAGGCTTTTTTACACAAAATTTTCTGTGATTCCAATTCTCGAGTTTAGATGTAATCATTTATTCCCCTTGTTAATTTGCCATCATTTTTTTTCTTTCTTCCAGTTAAATACTTTTTAAAAATTTTCTTTCTAAGTCTCTGGGCTTTTTTCCTTTTTTAATATAGAATACAAAATTCATAGATATATTTTTTTAATTTAAAGTTTTTATTTTTTTGTTAACCCAATTCTAAAAAAGCTTTCCTACTTTTCCCCATCTCCCCATTTCTCACCCCTTAAAGTGGTCTTGTTGACTAAGGAAAAACTATTATGTGCTATGTGCTCATTTCTCTGTCTCACACTTGTAGAATTTACTATTTTCCTTGGTTGCTTTAAATCTAGATCTCAAACTGCCTTCCCTTGTCAGTTTTAGAGATAGCACAGAGCAATAGCTTTGGGTGGACTATCGTGTTAGGGACTGGACTGTGGAAGCTGAAGATCGAGGAATCTCCCAAGGGAGCCTTAATAAATTGTTGTGTGCCTCTTTTCCTGGTCCTGTTGTCTTTTCGTCTGTAAACATCCATTTATGATTCACATAACATAACCTGCAATCCTTGTTATCTCAGAGGTTGAGGCTAGTGGATTCTTGAGCTTGGGGGGTGGGGATACCTTAAGTTAATCTAAGAGGTAGCAGTCTATTTCAGGATTTCTTAAATTTTTTCCATTTGTGACCCCTTTTCACCTGAGAAATTTTTACTTGAATCCAGGTATTTAGGAATATGAAATAGGTATGTGTCAAACATTTACTGATAATCCTAATTTCATGACCTTCACATTCAGTTATGAGACACCATATGGAGTCACTAACCACAATTTAAGAAGCTGGATCTATTTCATACTTCCTCTGAGGCTTAAAACTGAACCTATAAACATCACAAAATATTGTGGTTCCCATTCTCAAGCTTAGACATAGTCATTTATTTCCCCCAGTTGATTTCCCATCATCTCTTTTGTTTCAGTTAAAACTTCTTAAAAATTTCTTTTATGGGTTGTACGTTTTAAAATACCATTTTGTGAGGTCAGTATGCTTTTCACATTTTCTTAAAAAATCTAGTAAAAGTCATATTTAGCTTCCCAGATAGTAGGATTTGGCCCATCAGCCATAGTTTGCCCTCCTATGGTTTTAGAATTTTTATTTTGTTGTTACTCTGATTTCCAGATGCTTACCACCTCATTCCTTAACTTTGATCTGGTGACCAAGGAAAATCTACTACTTGAGAACTTGGTTCAAAAGTTTTCCCCTACTAGCCAGAAACAAGGGCCCCAAAGAGACAGACATTTGCTTTCTAGCCAATCAGATAGACAAGCCTTAAAAAGAAAAATAATTGAATTAGCGTCATGAAAGGCAGAAGTCCTTTTAAGACATCTCTTTGATGCCAAAAGTCAAGATTACCCTGATTCCATTTCTAACTACACCCCTTGACTCTCCTTGATAAGGTATCATTTTACTTGGAAACTATTGCTCTTTAAACCTTTTGAAATCCTTTAGATTTTTCGATCCCTTTAACTGGGAATAGATAAGATCAGTGTTGTGTTTGAAGTCTTCATTCAAATATGTCACCTACTATAATTGGGATCAATTGGCTGTAAATCATGGAATACAAGTGGCCCAAAAGAAATTGGAAAGACACTTGGTGGGTATGAGCATGTTATCAACAATGTTTTATAAAGGAAATATCATAAAGGCCACCCTCAGTGACTTGAATGTGATAGGAAAAGGACAGGTCATGTAGAGAAGCAATAGGAAACTGAACCTGGAGCCCAAATACTTGCCATTTAGTAACAAAATTGTCAATCCAGAGAACAGAATCAGTAGAAGGGTAATGTTGGAGAATTTCACAAATTCAGGGAGTTGAGGGGATCTCTTCGTCTAATCCAACCTCTAAATGAATAGAATCTCCACTATAATATACCCTAAGCAATAGTTGTCTAGCCTTTACTTGAAGACCTTCCAGAAAAAGATATCCACCACCTTTGGAGACCACTCATTCCTCTTTGGCAAAGCTATAATTAATTATAGCTTTGCCAATATATATTATATGTGTGTGTTATATAATATATATATATATTTGGCAAATATGTATTTGCTGGTATAATTATTAGGAGGTTCTTCCCCACTTCAAGCCAGATGGCCTTTTTGTAAATTCTCCCCCATTGCTCCTGGTTCTCTCTGAGGCCAGACAGAATAAATGCAGTCCCTTCTCCCCAGAAGTCCTTTAAGTCATGGTACAGCACTTGTGTCTCCTGAGTCTTCTGTATCCTCCACTTGCCTGATTCCTTCACCTGATCCTCATGGTGTGGACTTGAGGTTCTCTATTGCTCTGGTATCACCCTGAGACGGCACAGGTAAATTGTGGGGAAAAGGAATAAGACAGAAAATAAACATCTATACTCTTAAGGGACAGCAAATGTCACTCACTTTTCCATTTATATTTTCAGAGCTTAGTACTGTGCTTGGCTCATCATTGTATTAATAAATTCTTTTTAACTGTTTGATCTTTGTGGTTTCCTAAATACATCTTATTGATCTCTGCTTCCTTTCACGTTCTCCCTGATGTTTATAGAATGTCTGAGCGCAATCTTCAAATAGGAAATGTCAGAGCAAAAACTTTAAAGCTTGAAGGAACCTGAGTCAGGCTTAAGGCAGCTAAGTGACACTAGGCCTTGAGAGCCATTGACCTTAGTTCAAACCTGACCTGGGACATGAACTGTATAACTATAAGGAACCCCTATTCCTCAGAAATAAAATAGAGGTAAGAATACCTACTTCCAAGGGTGGTTTTGAAGATAAAATGAGACTTTTTAAAGCACTTGGTAAAATTTAAAATACTACATAAAATGTCAGCTCTTAATAGGCCACAATTAGCCAAAGAGGGAAAATAACCTATCCAAAGTCAAACAGCTTGTTCAGTCTCAAGCCCTGTGGGGAGGAACCACCCTCAAAGGAATGGAAAAAAAGCTTCTCATTAAGAGAAAAGCTTCGTCTTTCTCCCAAGAGAGGCCAGCCCTGCACTGTGTCCCGATTTTCCTTCCTGCTAGAAGCAGAAAACCCTATGCTGTAACTCATTTAGCAGGACTCTTGGAAAGCTGCTGGGCCCAAAACAGCCTGCCCCTGGCCCGGCCCACCTTGCCTATGTCTGGAGTCGCTCTGAGCCGAGTCCGTTTCCAGAGTCTGCTGTTAAAATGGGCAATGCTTTGTAGTAGAGCAGTCTTCTAGCTCTCTCTCCTATTAAGATGTGTCCCAAACAGTCCAAATCACAAATGATAAAAGAACTGCAAAACAAAGCATCCCTGAGGTTCCCCCTCGTGCCTGGTGAATATTCAGTGACCAAGGATCAGAGTTAGCAGATCCAGCAGCAAAGCCCCTTGGGGAAACTTAAGGAAAGACCCCACACTAAGGAAGTGCTGGTCGAGCCATGAGTTAGTGGGACCTTTTTATAAAATCCTGACAGCAAGCCAACAGACATTTATTACATGCCAGGCACTCTACTAAGCTCTGGAAGTACAAAGAAAGGTAAAAACAGTCTTTGCACTTAAGGGAAATCACAGTTTAATGGGGAAGACAAGCTGAAAATCACAATGCAAGAACAAAAGAGAGAAAGGATAAATTGGACATGATCTCAGGGAAGGCCGTAGCTTTAAGAGGACATTGGAAAAGAATTCTTGTAGAAAGAGGGATTCTTCTTGTGTGTCCTTGGTTTTCAAAAAGTACCATGATCTCAGGGAGGGGATGTCATGACATGCAAGTGAGTTAGATTTGAGGGAGGGAGGGCTGGGCAAGGTCACCTGCCTCAGTTTCCCCTCCAGAGCCATCTGAGTCCAATGGCCAGATATAGATCAGGACAACTGGAGATGGCCCTGGCCTTTTAAGTTTATAGCTGGAAACCATGGCAGAGAAACCATATGGAACAGTAAGAAGGGAATGTCAGATATTGAAAATGCCCAGAGCACATAAGTGTCTTAATGAAAAAACAAGGAGCTTAGTTCCACTTAATTATAGAGTACATGTATAGGAATAAAGTGTCTGAAGACAGGAAAGAGAGGTGCAGTCCTGTAATGAGGGACTTTAAAAAAACAAACTTATGATTAATCCTGGAGGCAATAGTGAACTGCAGGATTTTATTGACTAGAGGAATGACAAGGAGCGACACCATCAGGCTTGCACTTTAGGAAGATCTATTTGACAGGGGAGTGGAGGCTGGACTGGAATGGGGAGAGCTTTGTGATACATTGACCAACCAGAAGCCTGTTAAATTAGTCAAGGCTTGCATGAGGAGAAAAGGGCCTGGACAAAGGTACAACAATGCCAGAGGAAGGGCTACAAACACACACATACAAAATATTGACAGAATTTGTCAACTAGGCTGTAGGGAAACAACTTAAAATTCTCCAGAGAAGTATATGCCCCAAAATTGCACTGCTGGGTATATACCCCAAGGAGGCCACTTGAAGAAACAAAGAAAGACACATATACCAATATTTATAACAGCATATCTTGTGTCAACAAAGTACATGCCCATCAACTGGGGAATCGATAAATAAATGTTGGCCTGTGACTAATTATTGACTATTACTGTTCTATAAGTAATGACAATATGATAAATACAGAGAAGCACAGAAAGAGCTATATGAACTGATACAAAGTAGAGTAAGGAGAGTCAAGAAAATGATAGACACAATGACTACAGCAATCTACACACAAAATAATCAAAAATGAGTACTACAAAATTAAAAAGAACAAGCTGGGCCTGAAAGGGGAAATACAAGACAGCTCCCCCAACTCCTTTGTAGAGGTTTGTAGGGGTGGGGGAAATGGATGATGGGTACACAAGTATACAATATGATGATAATGACCACGCTATCACTTTAAGCTTTGCAAAGCTCTTTACAAATATCTCCTTTTATCTTTACAACAACCGTAGAAAGTAAATGCTATTATTATCCCCATTTTATAGACAAACTGAGGTAGGCAGTGATTTGCCCAGGGTCATACAAATAGTCAGTATTAGAAGCTGATTTTGAACTCAGGTCTTCCTGATCCAGGTCTAGTGCTCTATCTTCTGCTCTCTATCCATCACCTGCCTATCTCAATATCCATAGGAAAGTTACATATAACACCATATGCTTTTTATATGTGAATTGGTTTTGCTGGATTTTTTTTCCTTTTTCCTCATTTTCTTTACATTATTATAATGTCTCTGGGAAGGGGAAAGAGAAGGCTATATGGAGAAATCTGAATGATATAAAAGCAAATACAGCAATAAAATCCATTTTAAAAAAACTTACAACCACTTCTTTTTGGAGGTACATGTTTGTTGTTGTTCAGTCATTTTAGTCCTGTGTGACTTGCGGTGAACCCATTTGGGTCCCTCCCTCAACAAGAATTTTACCAAGTACCTGCTATATTCCAAGCAGACTGGTCCCTGCCTTCAAAGAATTGACATTCTAATGAGAAGATTATTATAGATTGATATATCAGATTGCCTACTTTACAATCCATACAGTAAGGTTGGCAGAAGCAGAAGGAATTTTAAAACACAAAGCATTACACTATACAATATTTAAGTTAGGACTTTAAAGATTATTGGCTCCAGTCCCGTAATCCCCAACACCCAAAATCCTACAACTAGTCCTCGGGCATTTTCTAAGCAAGCCACTTAACTTGTCTAGATCCATTTTATCAACTGTAAAATTGGGATTATAATGGCCAGTACCTCTCAAGTTTGCTATAAGGATCAGAGGTGATAATATTTGTAAAGCACTTAGCACATGCTTGATACATTATTATTATTATAATCTTCTCCTACTTCACTAATAGGTTATACATTTCTTGGCAGAAACCAGGCATTGACCAGAACCTAATACCCTATACCAAGACAAGATTGAAATGTGTTCATGATTTAGACATAGTGATATTATAAGCAAATTAGAAGAACAAAGGATAGTCTACCTCCGATCTGTGGAGAAGGAAGGAATTTGTGGCCAAAGAAGTACTAGAATACATTATGAAATGCAAAATGGATAATTTTGATTATATTACATTAAAAAAGGTTTTGTACAAACAAAACCAATGCAGATAAGATTAGAAGACAAGCAGTAAACTGAGAAAAAAATTACATCCAAGGGTTCTGGTAAAGGCCTCATTTCTAAAATATATAGAGAATTGACTGAAATTTATAAGAATATAAGCTATTCTCCAGTTGGTAAATGGTCAAAGGATATGAATAATTTTCAAAAGTTAAAGCAATTTCTAGTCATGTGAAAAGATGAATCACTATTAATCAGAGAAATCCAAATTAAGACAACTATTAGGTACGATTACACACCTGTCAGATTGGCTAAAATGACAGGAAAAGATAATAATGAATGTTGGAGGGGATGTGGGAAAATTGGGACACTGATACATTGTTGGTGGAGTTGTGAAGTGAGAATGAAGTGCTCTGGAGAGCAATTTGGAACTATGTCCAAAGGGCTATCAAACTGTGCATACCCTTTGACCCAGCAGTGTTTCTATTGGGCTTATATCCCAAAGAGATCTTAAAGGAAGGAAAGGGCCCCATATGTGCAAGAATGTTTGTGGCAGCCCTTTTTGTAGTGGCTAGAAACTGGAAACTGAAGGGATGCCCATCAATTGGAGAATGGCTGAATAAATTATGGTATATGAATATTGTGGAATATTATTGCTCTGTAAGAAACGACCAGCAGGATGATTTCAGAGAAGTCTTTTCAACAATGAGGTGATTCAGGCCAGTTCCAATTGTTCAGTGATGAAGAGAGCCATCTACACCCAGAGAGAGGACTCTGGGGAGTAAGTGTGGATCACAACATACTATTTTTACTTGGTTTTCTTTCTCATTTTTTTCCCTTTTTGATCTGATTTTTCTTGTGCAGCATGATATTTGTGAAAACATGTATAGAAGAATTGCACATGTTTATATATATTGGATTACTTGCTCTCTAGAGGAGGGAGTGAGAGGAGGAAGAAAAAAATTTGGAACACAAGGTTTTACAAGGATAAATGTTGAAAATTATCTATGCATATGTTTTGAAAATAAAAAGCTTTATTTAAAAATTGGTAATATATTTCCAAATCTATAAGGCTTACATAGCACTTTGCTCACAAAGTGAAGCAGTTAAGACAAATAGCATAAGTATTAATCCCATTGATGGATGGAAAAAACTGAGGTTAGGGAAATCAAATGACTTGATACACAGCTGGTATCAGAACTAGTGTCTGAACCCAAGTCTAGATCCCATTCCAATACTCCACAGTATGGCAGGCTCATCCTTCAAATAGGTTGGATTTGCTCCCTTTTTGAGGTCCCTTTCAACTCATACTCCAGAATTTACAAAAAGCTTGCAGTCTCAGAAGAGGCATTTATCTATCTCCTTTCAGTCCCTAAACCCACTGCAGCCAGCTTAGGTCAAACAGCTCGTTAAAGCACCAATGAAGCTATAATTCTCCTAATATGTCACCTTAGTAAATTAAAGAAATATGTTCAGGGCGTAAGAGTTTCCACCACATGTTTTCTCTCCTGCCGAGCCACTGGAGAAGATCCAGAAAGTAACAGAAAACCTGGTTGCTCAATCCTGTTTCCTCTCACTGGGCAGCCCCGCTGAATCCCTCCCTTCAACAGGAACAAGTGAATATGCTTTGAGCTCAAGTCAAGAATTAGGGGAGGAAGGAAGTGGGTATTTTCACCTGCATTCGGGTTTCCTGCAAATTTCTGGGACTGCAGCCACATTCATTAATCACCACATTCTTGTGCAAATTCCTGATGCAAGCAATCCTTTAATTACAGGGGGATGGATTAAAGAAAAATAGTGCAATGCAATGCAGAGAGTACTGGGTATGTAGTAAGGACTACGGCTTGTGGTCTCCACTCTGCCACTTGCTGTGTGAATTTGGCCAAGTCGTTCACCTTCTCTGGACCTCAGTTTCTCCCTTATAAAATGAGGGGATTAGATTAGAAAGTCTCTAAACTTCCTTTCAGCTCTAAAGCTGTAATTCTTGGTGACTAGGAAGAATTCTATTTCCCAGAATCTCACAAGTTGGAAAGCAGGTTGTGTCCAGGAGTTGTCCATCTCTGGAAGAGTTAAAACAGAAGCTAGGCGACCACATACAATTGGACTAATTGGAAAATTTGCTGTATTTGGAGTTAAATGACCTGGATTAGTATTCTGCTCTGCCAGTTCCTCGATGGGTGTCTTAGAGATGAATAATCCATTACTACTCTGTGATTCTCTTGTTGTCTTTTCCAGATCTCTTCTGTCCCAGTCTTTTAATTCCTCTCCACAATCGTTCCTTTTCGTGAATTTTGAGAAAATCATATTTAATAGCATTGCATTTCATGTCAGATTAAGCTTGCCTTTGTTTCTTTTAAAAAAAGAATCCTACATCAAGCTACATTTTATTTTCATGTGACCTCTTATTTCAGTCTATGAGTCAGTGGAACTTGGGTTTCCCAATCCCTGCCACAGAGTGAATGATCCCAATTGTCTTCTGGGATTTTCTCAGGGAACTAGGGACAAATTTTCCACTCAGAGAAAATTCTACTCTACATCCAGACCATCTATAGCACAACAGTGCTAGGTCATGGCTTTGGCATTTTCTGGGTTACAAAATTATTTTTTTTCTCCCTACGGCTCCATTTCACAATTGAGACTCAGGGGAAAAAAAAAAAAAAAGTAATAACTTGCCTAAATTCACACTGCTCCTGTCAAAACTAGCCTTGAGGGGCAGCTAGGTGGCGCAGTGGATAGAGCACCAGCCCTGAAGTCAGGAAGACCTGAGTTCAAATTTGATCTCAAATGCTTGCTGTGTGACCCAGGGCAAGTCACTTACCCCCAATTGCTGCAGCAAAAAACAAAACAAAACAAAAACTAGCCTTGAACCCAGGTCTTAGAAAGTGAGTTCAGGAAAGAGTAAGCAAGGTCCTGAATCACTTGAACAAATTAAGTAAATAAGAAGAATTTAAAATACTATAAAATTTCAAAAAGGAGATGAACAACCAACTGTGGGTAAGAAGGAATCATTCTGACATAAATGTGACTTTCCAATATGAATCATATTAAAAAAAGTTACAGATGAGGATCATTTTCTATAACAGTGAAACTATTTGTAATAGATAATTTTAAGTTTAATCGACATATCTTCCACATTTTCCTAAATATTGTAGAGTTCTCTCAGCCTTTATTTCCTTCCCTGTAAAATAACTGGGCTGGACTAGATAACCTCTAAGGTTCTTTCCAACTTGAATAGTCATTGTTCCAAATTTCAAGTGGAATGTAAACTACTTGAGGGCAGGGATGTCTTGATTTTTAATTTGTGGCCTCTGAGCCTCTCCAAACTCTGTTCAAATGACTCCAGATTACTTACAGACCTCTTCCCCAGAGCCCATCTCACACAGACATCACCTCCCTCTCTAAGGTCCCCTCCTTTGATTAGGGAGAGTTTATGCTTGGAACCTTCACTGGAGGAAGCACCCATGTTAGCCATGCTTACTCCAAGCTCAGCTCAGTCGATGACTCCTTGAATTGCTTTTTAATTTTGTGTCTTCATTGGTCCTCCCCTTTCACATCCCCCATAGTTTGCCTCTTCCCCCCACTGGAATGGAAACTCTTTGAAGCAAGGACTGTCTTTCTTTTTTCTTTTTATTTGAATTCCCAGTGTTTAGCCTAATGCCTAACACATATTAAGTCCTTAATAAATGGCTACCAATTGGTTGATTAACATTTTATTTTTTTAAGGTCCCTTCCAATTCAATGGTTCTAAGAAATCCACTGATCTAGGTTTGTCTACTTAAACTATTGCAAGAAAAAAAAATTCAGTAAGCACTTATTCACTCATACTAAAAGAAGCATTTAGATTGTTACATGTCCCATGTAAGCTTTATTATGTGAAATCTCCGCAGCACAGAGATTAGGATATGTTCAATTATTGCACAACTATTAGGCTACAGTAAAAAAAATAAAAACAAAAAACACCAAAAAAAAAAAAAAAAAAAAAAAAGGAAAAAACTGCCATGAATCAGTCTCTTGAAGACTGAGCCGGCAGTTATCAAAGGCACCAGAACAGGTAGGGCTTAGCTCCTCAGACATCCAGTTCAGCCATAGCCCTGTCCAATGGATCCACATCCCAGTAGCTGTTGTCCCAGCCAAGGAACCAACCCATGAATGAGGGTGGCTCAAAGCCTTGCTTCACAATTGTGATGGGTGTTCGACGATCCCGGTTTGCAGGATCAGTTTCAATATACCGCTTAGCTGCAAAAAGACACACAGAGAAAAACAAAAACATAGGGGGTCATTAGTATCTTGATCCTCCCTTGCTGTTGGCCTTTTAGCACAGAAGTTGGGGAATGATGACATAGCTTATGTTCAACAACCTATAGGTTTGCTGCTAAAGTGGAAATGGTGGAAATTTTTGAAGATGACCGATTATTATTAAGAGAGTTCATAATAGAGAAGGAAAACCAGAGTCAGATGGGCGTTCCAAATTTGGAAGAACAGAAGAGCTCAGAGAAATGTCAAAATCCTATATCCTGAGATTCTAAAAGGAAAGTCTGCCCTCCTGGATGGGATGATCTTTTTAAAAATATGCATATTTTAAATTTTTATTTTGTTAACTATTTCCTAATTACATGTTTTTTTTAAAAATTAACATTCATTAAAAAAAATTCTGAGTTCCAAATTCTTTCCCTTCCTTCTATCCCTAATCTTTCTTGAGAAGACAAGCAATTTGATGGATGCTCTTAATAAAATTCTGGTGACACAAACAAATGATATGAAAGAAAAGAGGGAGATATCTAAAGAAAAACATGTGGGTGCAAGAGAAATTCATCAGTCAAATTAGACTTTAAAAAATAAGCATGTGTAGAAGATGAAAGCAAAAATAACTAATTGAAGAGTTATTTAGCCATGTCAATTATGTCTGACTTTTCATGACTCCATTTGAGGTTTTCTTGGCAAAAATAATGGAGTAATAACATGTAGTGGACTTCCTGCCATCTAGGCGAGGGGAGGGGACTGGGGGTAAAATTTGTAATGGAAAGCTTTGTAAAGATCAACGTTGGGGAACTACCCATATATATGTTATACAAATAAAAAGCTTTAATTAAAAAAAATAATGGAGTAATTTGCCATTTCCTTTTCCAGTTCATTTTACAAATGAGGAAACTGAGGCAAATAGGATTAAGGGACTTGCCTGGGATCACTCAGCTAGAGTCTGAGGCTAGATTTGAATTCAGAGCTTCCTGATTCCAGGCTTGGCATTCTATCCATTGTACCAGATAGCTACCCTAACTAAAAAATAATATAAACAAGTACATGATATTCTAGCAAAAACTGTAGAATTTATGATGAGATGAGGTTGAGCATTTAGAAAGGGGAGTAGTTATGCTTGAGATGCAGCACAGTTTTAAGAATAAGTCATGGCACATCAACTTGATTTTCTCTTTTGGTACTAAGCTGGGAGATCAGGAAACGTCATAGGTACAATATACTTAGATGTGATCAAAACATTTGGCAAAGTCTCTCATGATTATCTCATAAACAAGATGGAAAGATGGGAATGAGGTATTAGTTATATGGTTTATGAACTAAAGAAATAATTGGGCCAAAAATTAGCCAGTAGCATATCAAAGTCAACCTGGAGGAAGATCTCCAAGGAAATATGTCAGAGGGCTGTCCATGAGTGAATGTGGCAGCCAAACTGGCAAATACTAGATTGGACTGCATCCACAAAGGCAAAAAGTCCAAATCTCAGCAGATGATAGTTCCCCCTGCTACCTACCCTAATCATAGCCCGCATAGAGAACATTTAGTTCTGGATGCCATATTTTAAGAAAGAACAAAAAACTGGAGTACTTCTCACATGGGGTGTGAGAGGACCAGAGACCATGCTACGTAAAAATCATCTGAAAGAACCAGAGATGTTTAGCCTGGAGAAGCAAATCCTTGGGAGGTTAGGGAGGAAGTAATTGCTATGTTTAAGAATCTGAAGGACCGTCTTCGGTAAGAGAGATGAGACTGATTCTGTTTGGCCTCCAAGGGAAAAACTAGAAGCACTGACTGAAAGCTTCAAAGAGCCAGCTTTTGCCTGAATTGAAGGAAAATCTTCTTATACAATTACAGTGCCCAAAGGTAGGCAGGTTTGGGAAGCAATGGAGTCTTCCTTAACAATGGTAAGGAGGTTTAACTCTTTGTTGGAGATATAGTAAAGGAGTTCCATATTTAGGCATGGCTTGGACTGAATGATCTTCGAGGTCCCCTCCAACCTGGATATTCTGCTATTACACATTACTGCAATTTTGTTTCATGGGATAAAAGGAAGTTAAGACTAGAAGGTACATTAAAACATAAACTATTAGAGCTGGAAGGGGCCTTGGAACTGAACGATAATAAAAGCTGACATACATAAATAATGTCACTTTCAGGTTGATAAAGAATGCTATATACCTTGTCTCAGTGAGTTAGGTAGGCTAGAACATAAAATTCTAAATGTTCTAACACAGAAGATAAAATGTTCAAGCTGTAAGGGAACCTGAGAAACTCTCTAGTATTCTCATATCCCCCTTTTTCCTGCAAAGGGAACTGAGGCCCAAAAAGGAGAAGGAGTTTGTTTAGTGGTTAGACTAGTAGAAAGTAGTAGCCACGATGGGAGCCCAAGCCTCCTCATTCTCACTCAATCCACTGCTTTTCTCACCACTTGGTCTTTTGAATGTTTTAGGTAGAAGAGAGTAAAGTTATAGGAGGAAGAGCTAAAGGGAAATAGCTACTTATAAAGAAACTTTGGGTCTCAGAAAATGAGCCTTACCCATCCATGAGAACCAACCTCAAACCTCCTCCCTCTGCCCTGATCCCCATTTCACTTCCCACTGAACCACATCAAAATAGACAGAAAGTAACAGGAAGTTACCAGATGTCAAGGCTTCTGTCTTTTCCTCTTCTTGAGAGTCCTTTCCAACCCAGACATACACCTACACATTCAACATGAAGGAAGATGAGTTACATACGGGGAGGGGCAGCCACTATGGTAAAAGCTGATGAGAGAGGTTAGACTCTATCCTTTCAAATATCATTTTTCTTTGTACTTGGATCTGGGCTGAGTCCTCAATCTAGGAAGCAGAGATGGCTCTATGTCCTTATTTATTGGGGTCCCTTGGGCTGTGTAGTCTGTTGGAGAAACAGCTGAAGGTTCTGCCACAAGAAGGAAGGTGGGAATACAAGATGGGGAGCTGCCACTAGGGCAAGTGGTCTGGATCTTGTCCTAGGGTGTAAAAGCTCAAAGGAAGCTCCTAGTACTTGTAGTTCTTCAACAGCTAGAAAGCAGTCTGACCCTGCAGCTCCCCTGTACAAACCCATCTCTAGAAGAACGAAACATCACGAGAGCCCAGAGACAATTATTGTATATGCTTGTCCAAAGGACCCAGAACAAGAACTTCACTGGAGGCCCTTGGAGGGAACGTGAAGTCTTATCATGTTCTTAGTCTAACCTTAGGGGAAATGTATACCTCGTTTGTCATAGCCTCTCCCAAGCAATTAATCACAGTAGAGGTGCCATCCCTTTGGGAAGGATGGGGCCTAGGCAGCCAAGCTAGCTTTTCTTCTATCTATCTTCCCTCCCTCTTTTCTCCTCCCTTCCAACTTTCAGACCTGATCCCAGGTGTCCAAGAGCATGACATCATCCGTAGCCAGATCTTCTTGCATAAATTCCCCAGGAACTTCTTCAATCTGGAAAGAAGCAGGAAAGATCAATGAAAGAAAAGAAGAAATCCCATCCCTTTTCCTGCAACTAGCTACTCAGAATTATCTAAAGCTACCTATGTGCTATAGGTTCTATAAAGGCAAAATCTCCACTTTCTAAAGGAAGAAGCTTAATGTCAATGATATTAAATGATTTGAATAACATCATAATGTCAGGAAAATAGTGAAACCAGGACTCAAATCAAGAATTTCTCACTCCTCATCCAATGATTTTCCCACAAGATATAGCTGCTGACCGGTCCTCCCCCTTCCTTTGCTAACTGGCTGGTGGGAGGACCCTCTCAGCGTCCCATCTCCCTTTCTCCCCATCTCTCCTTTCCCCCTGCCCAAACTGCTGAGGGGTCAAGTCAAGTGGGGAGGAGGCGTCCATTCAGGGACTTCTCTGGGATAGCCTTTCCCATGACAGCATAGTGAAAGCAGCTCTCTCTCTCCCCCCTCAGAGCAAGATGAAAAGGCCTCCCCAGCTGTCAAGGGTGCAGCAAGGAAACCTTTCCCTTTGGTCTTTTTTTGAATAGCACCAATTCCTTCAGAGTTACCACTTACTAATAATGATAAGTAGCACTAACACAGTGTTTTAAGGTTTGCACTTTACATATGAGATCTCATTTGTTCTTCCCAACAGCCCTGGGAGGTAAGGACTAAAATTATCCCCATCTTACAGATGAGGAAATGGAGGCTGTAAGAGGTGAAGTGACTCATTCTCAGGGTCAGATAGCTAAAGAAGTGTTTGAGGTGGGATTTGCATTCAAATCAAGGTCTGGGATACCCAGCTCTGGGAGAGAAGCCAAAGCCAATGTGAAGGGGGCCACATTCCCACACAAAGCGAATTATCTCAGCAAGAGGGAAGAGTCACCAATCTCTTTACCACTGGGAATAAAGCCATTGGGTCTGTGGTTTGAGTTTGTTTTTTTATCATGGACTTGTAATTTCATCAGAACTGCTGAAGAGACTCCTCCTATCAAGGCACTCCATCACTTGTCCTGCAACTCACAGCCTTAAAAATTTGCCCAGGGCACTAAGAGGTTAAATGTCTTGTGTCAGAGGCAGGATTTGAACCCTGTTCTTCCCTACTCCCAGGTCAGCTCTCTATCCACTAGGTCAAGGCTGCCTTTCAGTCTGCCCCCTTTAGAGCAAAAGACAAACTTCCTGTCGATCTGATTTCCATCTATTGTGAACTTCTATAAGACTTACAGGAATTTACACCCTAATCAACAGAAATAAGCATTTTTTCAAATACTTTTTTTTTTTTTTTTGCTGAGGTAATTGGGGTTAAGTGACTTGCCCAGGGCCACACAGCTAGGAAATGTTAAGTGTCTGAGGCTGGATTTGAACTCAGGTCCTGCGACTTCAGGGCTGTGCTCTAACCACTGCACCACCTAGCTGCCCCTGGGAAAGAAGCATTTTTGCTCCTACTGTCCCCAGGAGGTTTTAATGGTGTTCTCCTAAGAGAATTTGGGACCTGGTTTTGCTCCATGAATGTCTCAGGTGATAAAAATTCAGGGGACAATCACCGGCCTCTGCCCATACAAAGGAAAACAGCGTTTGGGTAAATTTAATCAAATTAACTTATGTCTCTGGTCCCAACGGGCCCAGGTTCTTGGTCCTGTCTGAGCCTGCTTGAGGCCTTCCTTCTAACACTTACCACAAAGCGACCAATCTTGTTGGAGCAGGCAAAGAGACGAGGGGGATGGGCATCCAGCTTCTTGTCCTTCAGGCGTGGGGACGTGCGGTAGGCGGCCCTCCCACCCAGGGCTTCCCAGAAGCTATCTGTCAGGGACAAAGAGACAGATAAATGGCTGCTCTCCTCTCCGATGTATTTACCAGCCCTGGGGCTGCTCAGGGGAGGGAAGAATCCTTCCCACTGGTCAGACCAGCAGGTGTCCAGGTCTCCCTCTTCCACCAAACATAACCCGATTAATTCTTGTCTTTCCTATGGAGTCCCCCCCCAAAAGCCTCCTAACTCTGTCCTAGAAGTTACTCAGTGGTGAATACCCCTGACCAAACACTACTACCACCAGTCTGTACCTCTGAGAGATTGGAAAAAAAGGGCCTGCATCTACAAGAATACAAGCAGCTCCTTTTGGGGTGGCAAAGAGTCAGAAACTAAAGGAATGCCCAGAAACCGGGAAAATGTTAGAGAGATTATGGTCTAAGTAGTAGAGAGCTGGAATCCAAACTGTTGCCAATGAATGGAAAGACCAAATTGTTAAATTTTCAGTGTGAACATTTATACCCCCAAAATTTAAAAGTGCTACAAGTCAGGCTGGATTGGTTTTGTTGTTGACTGCCTAAGACTTAAGGAAGTGATAGATAAAACATATTAATGATTTTTATTAAACTTAAAAGCATATTGTGGTCCAGAGAGATAATTATGGAAACTGAATGTGGGTCAAAATATATAGTATTTTCAACGTTTTTTCCTTTCTCATGGTTTTTTTTTCTCTTTGGTCTGATTTTTCTTGCACAACATGACAAATATGAAAATATGTTCAAAAGAACTGCACATATTTAACCTATCTCAGATTGTTTTCTGTCTTGGAGAAAGGAGGGATAAAATAGAGATGGAGAAAAATTTAGAACACAAAATTTTACAAAAAACATATGTTGAAAACTATCTTTACCTCTATTTGGAAAAGTGAAATTCTACTTAAATAAATTTTTTAAAAGTATATTGTTGGCCCCCTGCCCTTTTTTTTTTCCAGAGAGCCTACTATTAATCATTTACTAGCACATTCTTGGATATATCATTGTAATGGATTATTACTACTGTCACAGGAAATGACAAAAAGGACCATTTTGAACAAACTTGGAAAAACTCGTATGAAATAAACAGGATCAGAATTTACTCAATAATATTACTAAGACCATCAATTTTGAAAGAATTAAGAACTCTAACACAATGAATAACTAATTCCAGAGGAATGATGATGAAACTGTTACCTACTTCCTTACAGACAAGTAACAATTGGACTCAAGATGCAGAAAGCTGGGATTTGTTTCAGTTGACTTTTCATTACAAGGTTTTCCTTTTCCTTTAGTTTGTTTTATTAGGGTAGAGGGTAGAGGGGTAGAGAGGAAGGGGAAAAAGCTTGCTTGTTAATTTAAAAATATATATTTTTTTAAAGGGAAGCCCTTCCACCACTAGCTCCTTTGCACAAGACAATCCTCTCACTAAGGACAACACTGGGATACGCTGTCCTTTTCTCCAGCCCATGTTACTTGGGCTTCAAGGTCCAGCTGGAGTCCCCCCAACCAAGGTCACTTCCCTGATCAGTGCAGCCCAAGCTGAGCTGTCTCCCACCTCCAGATTCCTACAACACTTAAGTCTTGTGGCATTCATTGAAGACTCAGCACATAAAAACTCAGATTTCTTTGGTGATCATAATGATCCTCACAGAATTCTGCTGAGTTCAGATGCGTTATCCCCTTTTTAAAGATGAAGAAGCTCCAAGTCCTGAGAGGTTGCCATTTGCCCCCAGTCTGGTACCTAGTAAAAGTCAGAGCCAGCATTCGAATCCAGCTCTTGTGATACTGCTGCACCACACTGTATATATGCTGTTTCATGGGAACCATCAGTCAGTAGGCAGTTATTAACTGCCCAACATCATACTAAGTCTCTCTCAACTAGTCTGTAAGCTGTCTGAGGGCAGGAACCCTTGTCATCTCTACTTTTAGTCCCCAAAGTGCCTAGGTCAGGGCTGAGCCCACTAAAGTCACTCGCCAAAGATGAAAGGAGGGGCGGCAGATCTTGGAGACAGGGGAAGGGATGAAATGGACTCTAGAGGGCCCTCCCTTCCCCAGCTGGAATAAGGGTGAGTCAGTGAATTGTAAAGGTCTCATTAACCCTGCTGGTCAAGACCTGACTGTCCCTATGCCCAACACCATCCCCTCCCCTTCAGGTCTGCATTGTGCCTGAGCAGGGCAGCCATTAAAGGTGGGAGGGAATCACCCACCAGGTAATTGTTCAGAAGGACATCCCAACCCAACATCCATGCCGGCCCTTCCCTCACAGTCCCTACCTGGCTCCCTGCCCTCAGCCACCTGCACAGACCGAGCCTGCAGGACATTCAGCAGTTCCTGGGCCCCCGACTTCTCTGTGTCACTGGCTCCTTCACCGACCCACAAATAAGCAGATGAAGGAGTTTTCAGAACAAAGGCATCATTGGAGTTCAGCTCACTGGCAGCTGGGGTCACCTGGGGGAAAAGTGGGGGACCCCCCCACAAGGAAAGTCATTCCATGTACTAATAACCAGATTAAAACCCCCAATGCCCTGGGTGCTTCCTGCACAAGCTCCACTCATAATCAGAGGGAACAGTTATAAAATGCCTGAGATAAAGCAAGTTCTCTGAGGCCCTGGAAAATGAACTAGACAATCATCAGAATATTTATAAAAATGGGGCTGGAATAATAACATTAGAGAGGCAGGAAAATATCCTGGATTGGGAATGAGAAGACCAGAGCTCCATTCCATTTAGAGCCTGAGTCTTCTCATCTAGGGAATAAGAAAGCTGAATTGGAGCAACTGCAAGGTCCCTTCTAACCCTGAAATCCTCTCTCAGTCTCCTAGTCTGTATAAAGAATCGGGGGGTTCTTTCACTCAGCACCGACCACGAGGGGTTCCCGGGTCACTGCCCTCTATTGTGCTTCCTTGGGGTGGACCTTTCTTCTAGAAGAGAAAAGAGCAGACCCATAAAATTAAATTGTAGGAAGGGATGCTGCCTTAAGAATCACCTGGGAGCAGCCTGAAGGTCCGGAGCATATGACCTGGAGGGTCTCAACTCAAGCTCATGGACACTGACCCTGACCAAGCAGTTTAACAAGTAAGGAAAGAGTAGAGTGTCTGGAGACCAGCAAAGGGAGGCGTCTGGTGAAGGTCTCTCTCCCAGCAGCCAGATCTCTCTTGTCCTTTCCACTACCTCTGGCAACCTTGTGGTGGTCTGGCCCTCACAGAGGTCCCAATGGGAACATTTAGATGTTTACATCTGACCCAGCTATGCCTGAAGGGGGGGCAGTTCTGCTTCCCAGGCCCACAGTGACCTCAAAGGCTTGCCCACAGCAGGTCAGGGTCTGGAGCCCTTGATGCCCCCGCCCTCGGCCTGTCCCCTGCGCCTCCTTCCAGCCCTGGACTAGAAGATGGGGACTTACCTCTACGGCCCTGGTGGCTCCGGAGCTGCTGGAGCGGACCTGGAAGAGGCGGGTGCTGGCAGGGACCGTCTGCCCACCCTCTCGGGAGGTGCCGCCTTTGTAGATGATCATGGGCTTCCCGCCAAATAGACTCATCAGGTGGGCAGGCTCCTTGCCCTGCACAACTCGGCTCTAGGAAAAGGCAATGACAACGGGAGGTCAGGGGAGCAGGGAGAAGGAAGTTGGGGTGGGGAGGGGCGCCATTGGGGTCTTTCTCCCCCCAGAGGATCCCACTCTCTAAGACCTCTCCCACCCACTCAGGGGGAAAGGAGGGAGGCTTGTGTGTGGTTGTGTATGTCTACGTACACATGACAGATATACTTCTATCCATCAGTACATACATATAATATGTGCACATTCATATTTACACTGTGTGCAATGTGCAATGCATGGGCTAGCAAGGTACATACATTTTTATTTATACACACGCATATATATTTCAGAATCTGCCTGCAGTGCACGTGTAAAACACCCTGCTTGTGTGTGTACTTGTACATATATGTGCATGTCATGGGATCTATGTACAACTCCTTACAAAAACTTCCCCCCACACATACTCCCTTAAAACACTGCAATGTACAATGCGAGGGACACACCAACTGGTTACACAGGTGTGTGCAAGCAGAGAAGCACAAGAACAGATGGAGACGTGTACAATGTGATCAGGCAATCATTTTGCAAGTGATCATGTTAAAATACATATGTGTTGTGTGTAAACAGCATCCTGCTTTTGTATGCATTGTGGGCAGAAACCAGGGCTTAAAAATGACTGCTTATGAGGGCCTTGGGCCCTTCAGGGGAGTCAGGGGGCTTTGGGGATTCCCTCTCCGCTCACCACTCACCGCCCTGCCCTCATTGTCTTCCTTTCCCTTTCCAAGGTACTGAACGTGGGCAGAGGGGACTTGGGCAGGGAGACCACAACACTAATGAATATAGACCCAACCAGATTAAAAACCAGATTATATGGCTACACCATATACAGCTGCACATTCTCTCAGGAGGGTCCTTGTGTTTCCTCCAGCTCTACTAACATGGAACAAGCATCACCAGTGGCCTCTCCATCCCTGATAGTGCTCCAGTTTCCTCTGGCCAGAGTACAGAGGGCCTGGCTCTGGAGACAGTATGGCCAAGATCTGGAAGTGAAAGGCTGTTCCATGGGGTGGAAGGGAGGTGTGTTACCTGCACTGGAGTTCCGCCTAATTCCTCATCCAGCTGCACTGTAAGGATGGCAGCTGTGGCACGTTCTTCCTGGCTAGAATCAGCTCCCTGCCTAAAACAGCAAGAATCATCAGCATCAGTATTCTCGTTACAGAGGCAGCAAAATAATGGAAAGAACACTGGCCTTGTAGGAAAAGCCAGTTCCCAAGCTATCCTGCCATTAAATGTGACTTCAAGACAAAGCACTTCATTTCTCTGTACCTTACTCTCCATAAAGTGGAAATCATAATTAATAAACAGATTCATGAAGAAAGCACAGAATAAATGTGAATTATAAGTACTGCCACTTTCCATTTTCACAGGGTTTTGCCGAGCTCTGTCTTTATTCATTATCTCTTCTCGTCTATACATGGTCTCTTGGAGTCAGGCATAGAATCCCCATTTTACAGACGAGAAAATAAATTGAATCTCTCAAAGGGACACCATCTTGCCCAAGATTGCACAGGGATTTTAGGGATGAGTTGGACTGAAGCCAGTGGTTCTGACTGATATGGGGGCTCACAGTCCCACACACACACATGCAAATCCTTCTGGAGCTCATGTTCTGTTGGACTAAGAAGGTGACCAAAAAGGGGCAGGAAAGGAGATATACAAAGACCATGTAGTGTTGTGGACGGAGATCTGAACTTAGGCACAAGAAAACCAAGGCTAAAATCCTGCCTCAGACATTTACTGGCTATGTATGTATGCATGGACAAGCCATTTGTGTCAGACTCAGTGGTCTCTAGGATCCCTTCCAACTCTGAATCTCTGATCCTCTGTGTCTTCACTGTCCAACAGAGGTTTGGAATAAGCAGCCACTACAGAGATCTTGCATCATCACATTCAGCTCCTAAGCATCAAGATCTAGGATTCTGAACAGCACAGACTCGTAATATTTCAGGGTCCCTAGACAGCTTATAGGCCAACTCTTTCACATTTCACAGGAACCCAGAGTGCAATGGATCAAGAGGAAGGAAGATCAGAGTTCAAATCCAGCTTTAACTCTTAATTAGATTGTGGCCTTGCCTAAGTCAATGAATTTCTGAATGTTTCAGTTTTTTCATCTGTAAAATGTGGATAATAATAGCATCTATCTCCCAGGGTTGTGTGAGAATAAAATAACTCTTAATTAGACTGTGACCTTGTCTAAGTCAATGAACTTCTGAATGTTTCAGTTTTTTCATCTATAAAATGTGGATAATAATAGTATCTACCTCCAAGGGTTGTGTGAGAATAAAATAAGATGATATGTGATAAGTACTTTTCAAAGCTTATAGTCCCATATAGATACTATTATTGTTGTTAATATATTGCCACAGGAGACTACAAGGAATTATATATATATATATTTGTCTCAACACTCCAAGAAAATATATAGCATTAGGACCCTCAGGCTCAGCTGCCTCAGAAGACCTTAAATTCAAAGACAATAATGAGGTCCATTCATCATAAACTGTCATGATCTAAACCTGGAACAAGACAACTGATCCAACCTCTTCATTTCAGATAGGAAAGCCAGGGTCCAGGATGGAGGCTTACCAGTTATAGATGATTTGTCCCTGCCGGCCTGCATGCCGGTAGTTGTACAGAATGATGTAGCTGTCACCGCCGTAAAACTGGCCGTAAGTAGAGGGAGTCACTGGAACTTTGTCAGCACCTTCAATTCTCCAGATCTGCCGAGGCAATGAGGCAGTCAGAGAGATGCACAACACAGGCAGCCGGGGAGGGAGGTGAGGAGGAAGGGTCTAGTTAGGGCTCTTGTAATGTAGTGGAAGGAGTGCTTAAATGAGAAGACCTGGCTTCAAATGCATCCTCCACCACAACTTTCTAGAGAAGGAGCCTTCAGCTGGGTACTTTGTGCCTCAGTTTCCTCAACTGTAAAATGAGAGGGTTTGATTCGATAACTGGTAGGGTCAGCTCTGGCCTGCGGCCATGGCCTTCAGCAAGGCGATTCCTCTCTCAGGATCCCCATTTCTATAAATGGCTCAGCTTGGGCAGAGGGGACTAGAAGTCCCACGTGCAGCCCACAGGCCACAGGGAGACCACAAAATGTCACTGGGAAGTAATTAACAAAATAAAAACGTAGATAACATTGCATTTTAAGTCAGTATGTAGCCTGCAGGGATCTCGGAGTGTGACAGTCTCGACTAAAATGTCCTTCTCTGAAGGGCCATTTATAATCCACCGATTACTCAGTCTGCCCCAGGCACAGCGTTTGCCCAAGGGTAAGGGGATGGATCTCCTCTCACTCCCCCATAACGCAGGAGGAAATAGTCTGTCCAGGGGAATGGCACAAAGCAGACATTTGTCTGCTGTCCTACACCGCCCTCTGGTGGCCTTAGGGGGACAAAGACACCTTTCAAATTAAATCAGAATATTAGCACTGGAAGCAATCTCAGAGAACATTTAGTCCAGACTGCTTGCCTTGCAGATAGGGAAACTGAGTCCCAGAAAGTGCTTTCACTGGATTTGGGGTGAAAAGATCTGAGCCCAAATCCTGACCGCCCCTTAACTCTGTACAGCCTTGAGCAAGGTGTTTTCTGTTTCCCCAACTAACATTTACTGATTGTTAGATGCTGGGCACTGCCTCAGTTTCCTCATTTGTAAATAGGAGCACTTACGACCTAGGACTGTTGGGAGGATGAAATGAGAGAACATTTTTAAGGGGCTTTGAAAACTTTAAAACTCTATACAAATGCAAGCGATCGTTGCTGTTTTTTAAAGTACCTTATAATATAATTATAGATTTGGAGCCTGCAAGAACAGTGTTTCAATGCTTTGGAGTTGGGAAGACTCCCTCCGCTCCACCCCACCCCCAATGCTTCCATCAATGGTATACCTGCTTCTGGCCAGTGCCATCGTCATCCATACCATGCTGGGCAGCCATGGCAGTGGAGTTGTGCAGGGTGGCAGCATCGAAAGGCACTCTCTCAACGTTGGCAATGTGGCTGGAAAGGTAGGCCACACCCAGGCCCTGGGTCTGATCCCGATCCCTCCAGTTCTTGAAAAACTGCGTGAACATCGGGGTCTCCCCACCATCCGGGAGGACTTGGATCTGGGGAGCAAGGAGGCCCAGCATAAGGTGAGGAAGGGGCGACTGTCTCCAGGACCCTTAGGGTTCCAAGAGAACTACACTAAGTTCATCTTTAAAAGTTAATGAACTCTGCAAGTGAAATGAGCAGAGCCAGGAAAACAGCATACATAATAACAGCAGCAGTGTGATGATCAATTGTGAATGACTTAGATCTTCTCAGGAATACAATGATCCAAGACAATTATAAAGGAAAACCCTGTCCACAGCCAGATAAAGAACTGATGGGCTCTAAATGGAGATTGCATCATATTGTCTTCATTTACTTTATTTTTGTGTGTTTTTTCTTTGATCTGTTTCTTCTTTCACAATGATGAATACAGAAAAATGTTTTACTTGATTGCACATATACAACCTATATCAAATGGCTTATCATTTTAGAAAGAAGTGAGGGGAAGGAGGAAGGGAAGGAAAAAAACTGGGAGATCAAATTCTTATAAAAAGGAGTTCTAAAAACTGTCTTTACATATAACTGGGAAAAAATACTGTTAAAATCAATGAACTCTGCAGAAATAGGGTACTCTGGGTATGAAATAATACATATATTAAAAAAATAAATTTTAAAAAAATTTAAAAAGAAATCATACATATATTAGGCAAAACTGACATGTTGATTGGTTTTGCTGAATTTTTTTCACCTTTCTTCTTTTAAATTTTTGTTAAAAGTGATGGCTCACTACATTAAGTGAGTGGGGGCAGTGGGGGAAAATATGCAGAAATGAAGGTGCCATAAAAACAAAAGATAGCAGTAAGAACAAGATGATTTTTTAAAGAATCAGTGAATTCAATTTGAAGATGCCCTGGATCAGATATGAAAGTACTTATGTATATATCCTATTTCCCCCTACAGAACATAAGCTCATAAAGGGAATGAACTGTTTGCTTTTTTGCCCCAGCTACAGGCATAGTGCTTAGCATATTATTATATACTTAATAAATTTTTGGTGATAACTGGTTGAATCACTGATCAACTTGATACCTAGAGACCCCAAAATCCAATTCTGTAGCTGGATAGGGGACAGGGACTGCAGAAATTTAGAAGAGGCACAGAGAGTCAAAACTAGAACAATTCAAAGAAAATATATTATCAACTGTGCTATATTATTACGCACTGTGCTAGGTCTTATAGGAGATAAAATGTTTAAAGAAGGTGCCTTCCCTGCCCTCACTGAGCTCACATCTAGTAAAATGCGTGTGTATGTGTATGTAAAAAATTTATTATGTATATATGTATATATATGTGTATATACATATATATATATATATATATGAATACACATTTGTATACACACACAGAATTAAAGTCCTCCTCTGCTGTCTTCTTGGTGACCTTGAGGCTATATGCCTGCAGAAGGCAAGTTCTGGGGGCTTTCCCAAGCTGTGAAGCTTCAAGGACAGGTCTGGAAATAGACTATGGCCTTTTCATCCAAGGATCAGTCTAATTCAATGCCCAAAGACTCATCACAGTTCAGGACAGAGGGTCTGCAGGCAGGCCCCAGTTTGCTAATACTACAATATAAATAAGCAGCATTTCTCCCCTACTGCATTATCTCACTGAGAGGAAAGACTATGTCTCACATGCTTGTGCCCTCCCCGTGGGTGCATTACCAGCAGTTACTTGGAACTCCCTTGGTTACCTTGCCTGACCCACCCTCCTTTCCCATTTCCTAATGCTCCCCCAGGGCAGGCCCCCTCTCCATTTTTTTCTATTCCTTTCTCCATTTTATTGATCCAGGCCTTGGGGCAGAGCTGAGCCACCCAGCCACCAAGGCCTCAGCATCTCACCTGGGTCTGCTTGGGGTAGCTCATCTTGGAGATGAAGTCAGAGGCACTTTTGAGAGCAGCCTTCCTCTCTTCTGCATTAGCCTGTTTGCCTGTGGGAGAGTTGAGGGAACCATTCAAGTTGGGAAATCTGAAGAGAAGAAACTTCTGTCTAATCTCCCTGACACCCCATTGGTGAAGTCAGCTCATGGACATAGCTCTGCGGTTCTGAGGTAACCCTGGACCTTCTTGACAACCAGAATCCAGAACCCCAAGAGAAGGGATCTTCACTCTCCTGAGACACTGACTATGTGGGTCTGCAGCCAAACATAACTGCTCTAATATCTCCCAGAAGGGACAAGAATCCCAGGGAATCAGTCACTGAACTCTAAATAACAGACTCGTTCTCCTCATCCTCATTTATTTATTCATAATTAACTTCCCTAATTTTTCTCTCTCTCAATAGGAGGTCACTCTGCACTCCCTCCCTGAACCAGTGGAGCTTATCTTACCACTCAGCCCCAGGGTCTGGCCTCCAACTGACTGTGGACACCTATGCCCACCCTAGTGGGCTTAACGACCAAAGAACAGAACTATGTTCCACAGACTCCTTTCCACACACTGAAATCACAGGATAATAGGTTTATTAACTGAAAAGAATTACAAAGTCCTACTAATCCAATCCCTTCACTTTACAGGGGGAATACAGAGGAAACTGAGATTCAAACGGGGTGTGACTTGCCCAAAATCACACAGAAAACCATCAGAGACAGTATTTGAACTTAGGTTTTTTGACTCCAAAATTAATGTTCTTTCCACTGTACTCCTCCAACCTCAGAAGTCTCCAGAGAGAGTGGCTTGTAGTTCTAATAAGCACTATAAGAAAAGGGCTTCCACTCATGCTTCTGCCCCTGTGCCTTCAACAAACAGATACAAAATTCCTGGGCAGGGACGAAGCTGTCTAGAACCATGACATAGGAGTGCCAGTGCGAGTGAAATCTGAAATGCTCCTCATTTCTAGAATACCTTTCCAGACAAAAATCTTTCCATTTGTGCCATGGTCCAGGATAAAGCAGTCATCAGAGTTCAGGGCTGCCTGAGAAAAGGGGTTCTCATCCGCCACCAAGGACACAGCCATAGTGCCAGCACCATTGGAAACCTGTTAGGGAAGAGAGCAGGGCAGTCAGCATCTTCCTGCCCAGGCCTTGAAGAGAGCTCTAGGCTTTCTCCCTGAGACAGCACAGGTTCTCTACATTCACCCTTGGTGACCTTCTCACTTCCAGACCACAGAACCAGTCAGAAGCAGGGCCTAGATTCCAAAGTTACCCCCCTCTCATTAGCTGCCTCCAAATGGGATCAAAGCATCCAGACAGGAGCATTTGTTTTCCAAGTGTTTCAATAGTAAGTAAGCCACTTTCTTGATTATTATCTCCTTTTGACTTCACAACACACCAGTGATGATATTCAAGACAAGGTTTGGAGAAAGGGGAAATAATTTGCCCAGTGTCACACAAAAAACCCAGCAAAGCCACAAGAACCCAGATTCCTTGAAATGTTTATTTCTCTGCTCTGTACTGTTTAAGCCCAGGGGTGTTCCTGATTGCTATACACCATATTTGGAGTGGAACATCTGGCAAAGGCTTTGGGGGCTGGGACCTTGGCTGGGATCCAGCTGGAGAAGACTACAAGCTGAATTAGCAGTGACTCTCTCTCTAACCCACCAGGCTACACCTGCTTGGACCACTTTTCATGCTAAGTCCACATCAGCCAGATCCCTTGTCCCGACTATTTCACCATACCTTATAATATGATGTTTATACAGTTTTTAAACCTTAGAAAATACTTCCCTCCCCCCCCATGGCTTCATTTGGCCTTCACAACAACCCCAGGAAGGAGGAAGAACACATATTATTAAGCCCATTTCACAGATGAGGAATAGGAGACTTGGGATTAAGAAGTAATGGGACCAACCCATGATCACACAGCTAGGAAGAAGCAGAGCCAGACTCCAAATTGAGAGTTCTTTCAGCTCCCTTATGTTACCTACCTTATAGAGCTTAGCAAGTCTGCGATTGGCTGCATCCTCTTTGGTGGTATCATCCTGGCCTGCAGGTAGAGAGGGCTTGGGCCCCAGGACCTAGCAGAGATGTAGAGAGGGAAACATAAGCCTGTGAGCACAGGCCAACAATGTGGCACTCTCCCAGCCATCTGCCCCTCCAGGTTCTAAGATGGAATGGCCCGAGTTGGACAGAACCAAGAGAGGCGAGTTACAAGATTACAAAGGAGAAGGATATAAGGGGAAAGTTCTTAAGAAACAGAACTGCCATAAGCAGAGGGGCTGTGTCAGGCAGTTGGAAGTTCAATATTACCAGAGAATTTCAAAAGGAAGTTGAGGGATCACTTATCAGGGAAAATCCTCTGACATTTTTTCCAACTGAAATTCTGTAAAATTTTCCCCCAAAACTTCCTTTCTCCATAGTTATCCTGGTCATTCCCCTTGCTAGTGTGAGCTAGATCACAAGCTAATCACTAGCAGCCACATCTCAGGATTCGTTTCTTTTTGGACATTAGACAATAAGACAAGACACGTCAAGGGACCTTTGAGTATATGTGTTACAAAACTCTGACACACTGGTCTTTCCTTTATGACAGAGAAGCTCTAGTATCCTAAGATAACCAAACAGAGCCCCCAGACCTGGTCTCCTTGGGAAAGGAATCATTTTAGGGACCTTGCCCCACTTTACAAGGCAGGACATCTAACTGATGTTCCCACAGAACAGTACACCTAAAAGATGAGGCTCATAGGTCCAGCATGTACCAAACGCAGGTGGATTTTTAGTCAGTTGTCCTAAAAAATTACACACCTTGGGAGAAACTACAGGAAAAAGCCAAAATGCCTCATAAAGACATTCCCAGAAATTATGGTTTCTCTACAGTGACACTTTTCACAAGGGCATAAGCTAAAAGGCGATGTTAAACCAAGAGTAGGTTCACAAGACCTGCCTCAACTGTGGCTCAAATAACAAGAAGAGAAGCTTACCTTGAGCATCCCCTCAGGCTCAGCTCCCTCCTCTGAAACATGCACCTTGGCCCGGCCATTCCGTTCATTGTCTCGGATGCTCTTGGACACCTGGGTAGCCTTGAGCCGCTCAAAACGGTTGCTGTTAGTGCCACACCACTGGTAGATGTCCTACAAGGCACAGACCAAACATAATGGTTCACAATAAGATTCCTCAAACCCAGATACAGGAGTAGGAGAAGCGAATTGCACCAATCTTCTCTTCACTATTTCAACACAAGCAAATGCTTTTTTTGGTCAACTTTAGTTTTGTTTTGGGTTTGGATCTGTTTTTTTCTTTTGCAACACAAGCAAATGCTTTTTTGGTCAACTTTAGTTTTGTTTTGGGTTTGGATCTGTTTTTTTCTTTTGCAACATGGCTAATATGGAAATGTTTTGCATGACTGCACATGTGGAATCTATATCAAATTGCTTGCCTTCTCAAGGAAGAGGACCAGGAGAGGGAGGGAGACAGAGAACTTAGAATTCAAAATTAGAGAAAAAATGTTTAGAATTTTTGTTTACAAGTAATTGATAAACAAAATAAAAAACTAAATATAAAACATATAATAGGAAACATCTGGATCCAAATTTGTGTGCAGGTATAAGAGGGATATTATACAATCAGTGTGTATATATATGCCCATAATGGACATAGGTTGGTGAGTATGTATATAAATGTGCACTTAATAAAAGCAATTCTAAGCATGTATTTTCTGCATTTGTGGAGAGGAGTTTCTTATTGGAAATTCCTTATGCCAATGAAATCACAGATGTAGCTAAAATAGTGATTATGATGATGATGATACATATACTGGTGCATATGTTTTTCTGTATGCTTGTCCATATACCTGTATACCCATGTACCCAAATGATCTGGTTACTTGCAGACTTGTGCATGTGAATGCCTCTAGCTCTCTGCACAGGTGGGTGAGGATGTGGTTGTGTCCCACTTATCTGCAGTAAGACCAAACTTCAGGGTGATAAAGCCATTAGAAAAAGCTAATTGAGAGCATATGGCACTCATGCCATGAAATACAGGTGCTTAAGGAGAGGATCCAACAACTAATAGTGATAGAGAGGCAGCGAGGGCCAAGGAGTACACTTACATTCCCCAAGTCAAGGATGAAGCAGTCGCCATTGTTGAAGCTACCCCATGAAACAGGTACCTCTGTGGCCCGAACAACCCGGCGTCCTTTGACCTGGAATAGTCTCTGTACAACCACCTCATTAGGTACCACGTGCTTGAAGCCAGAAGCCACACCACCTTTCTATAAGGTAGAAAGGAGAAGTAGAGAAGATCAAGTGGAACTGAATAGAAGTCTGCTGCCTCCACTGGCTTTTTTACCCTACAATTTTCCCTTAAGAAGTCTCTTTGCATCCATCATAAAAAGTTAGAAATGCCCCCCATTTGTCTCATTAGTTAAGTGGCCTTGAGTAAGTCATTTAAACTCATTAAGCCTCAGTTTCCTTGTTTATGAAATGGAAATAACAATACTATTTACCTCATGGGATGTGTGTGTGTGTAAGGAAAATGGAGGAGGGGAAAGGAGGGAAGAAAGGAAGGAGGGAAAAAGAAAAGAAGAAAAGGAAGGAGGGAAGGAGGGAAGAATGGAGAAAGGGAAGAATGAAGGAAGGGAGGAAGGGAAGAAGGAAGGAAAGAAAGGAGAAAGGGAGGGTGGTATAATACAAAGGGTACTAGATTTAAATTCCAAGGATTCCAGTGCAAACATTAACTATGACTGTCCTTTGGCCATTCACTTGACTACTTCTAAGCTTTAGTTTCCTCATCTATAAAAAAATTCTCAAACCAAAATATTCTATAAACCTAAGTTATTGTCACTATTAATACTGTTGTGGTTTATATTGTTACTAATAAATCTTATATATCCACATAGTATGGTAGATAAAAGAAAACCTTAGATTATTCCCATTACCCACCTCCTTTGCTCTTTCTTACATGCTATTGAACAGAAGTTCAGGAAATCACAAAATCATTCTGAGAAGGCATACTGCAAATTTGATAGCTAATCTCCCTATCCCACTTGCCAGAGCTGCTATTCCCAATCCTCTCTTTTCTCCTCTAATCTCCCATAGCATTTCCTTTCCCAGTCCTTTTGGCTAAGGACCACTTTAAAAACTGAAGAGATTCAGGGAGAGATCAGTTTTTTCTTCCTCATCTTACATCCCTCTAATATCTCTTTCATTCTCTGATAATGAAATGGTTCTTCTGCTTTTCAAGGCCAACTCCTCTACATGTACCCTTGATCCCATTTCTTCCCATCTTGCTTAGTAGGTAGCTCCCATCATCTAATCTTCAGTCTCTTCCAATCTGTAGGTTCCTTCTTTGTTGCCCATAAACATTCCTATGATTTTCCCATCCTTAAAAACTCTCATCATAGTCTACATTGACTACCAGCTTTTTTCTTTATCTTTCCTTCTCTTCTCATCTAAATTCTTGAAAAATGGAACTAATTTACATTTGGTGCCTCCACTCCTTCCCGCTTCGCTCTCTTCTAAACCCTCTACAATCTGGTATGGAACTAAATCATTCAATTGAAAATGCTCTTAAAGTTATCAATGATCTTGATTTGCCCAATCTGACAGTTTTTTTTCCAGTCTTTATCCTTAAAATAAAACAGAACAACAACAAACTTCTCTTTAGCATTTGAGAATACTGTTATTTCTTCTTGTATACTCTTTGGATTTTCAAGACATTTGGCTCTCTTGATTCTCCCCCCACCTAACTTTCTTCACAGTTTTTAAGGATCTTCATGATGTCATACCCACTGACTGTAGTAGATGTCCCTTTCTCTGCACTCTCTCACTTGGTGACTTCATCAGCTCCAATGAATGTAATTATCTCTATGTAGATGATTCCCAGAACTAGTTATCCAACTGTTTCTACAATATCTCTTGCATATTTCCCCTCATCTCCACAACCTTAGCCCATACCCTCATAACATGTTGCCTGGACTACTGCAATAATTTTCCAATCTGACTCCATGCTTCAAGTCTCTTCCTATTCCAACTATCCTACACACAGCTTCAGAATTATCTTTCTAACTATGTCAGTCTCTCTTCAATAAAGCCTAATGGCATTACCTCTATGTCAAATAGATGAAATAAAACTCTTCTGTTTTTCAAGCTCTTTGCAACTTGACTCCTTCCTACCTTTCTATTATTTTAACACATTATCCCCCTCTGCATATTCTATGATCCAGCCATATTAGCCAATTTGCTGTTTCTCACAAACACTCCATTTTATAATTCCAGGTCTTTTTACTGTCTGTCCCCCATACCTGGAATGCTCTCTCTCCTGCCTTCTACCTCAGAGAATCCATGGATTTTTTAAAAAACTTAGCTCAAGAGCCACTTCTGCTAAGAGGCATTGCACCAGCCCTCTCCACCTCTGCCAAGTGCCAGTCCCTTCCCCTCTAAAGTTACCCTGTATCTACTTTGTATGTATCCTGAAGGTACCTATTTATGCTTACACTGTTTCCTCCATTAGAATGTAAGATGCTTGAGGAAAAATTCTAATTTTCCTTTTTCTTTCTATCCCTAGTCCTTAGCACAGTGCCTGACATATAGTAAATAATTAATAAATGTTTGTTGATTTATTCTGAGCTTCAGTTTCCTCTTCTGTAAAGTGAGGATAAATAATAACGAAAAATAATGGAATTATTAGGATTTCTCAAATTCTAACATTCTATGTACCAAGCAAAGTTGCTTTCCACTCTAACATTTGATTTTCTATATTTTCACCACCTTAAGTTCCCTTCCATTTTTAACATTCTGTGTTTTAAAGTCTCTTTCAGGTTTGGGGTCATTTATTGAACAAAAGGTTAGTAAATTCAAAACTACATGTTAAATGCAGTGCTAAGTACTACAGAGAAAAGAGGGGGAAATAACTCATGATCTCAAGGAATTCATATTCCTTTAAGAGGCATAAGATATGTATACAGATAAATATAACTAAAAAGTAGGCTAAAATGGGTGCAAACGAAAGATCCAGAACAATTGTTTTAAGAATATGGAGGAAGAGAGAGATTGTTTTGAGGAGGGAGAAGATTAGAGAAGACTCTATGGAAGAGGTGATGAGCTGAGCTCTTGAAGAAAGGGATTAATTTCAAAATGCATAGGTGATAAAGGATTTCATCATGGATATGGTTTCCTCAAATCCAATGCATTGAGGCAGGAAACAACATGTTGATTTCAGGGATCAGCCAGTAAGACCAGCTTAGCTGGAACCAAACGTGGGAGAAGAACAAAGTGAAATTAAGCTGAAAAGGTAGGTTGGAGCCATCTTGTGAGCCTGGGAAAGACCTTAAAGATCAAGCTGAGCAGTTTATATTTTAACCTATAGGCAACTTGGAGATGATAAAGATTTTCCGGTCAACTTTGGCTTTTAATGATTCTGTTTCAAACGGCTTAACAGCATCTTTCCCCACCCATCTCTGTAGCCCAGGCAAGGACGCAATTGTCTCCCTTCTGTTTGTTTGCAAGCTCTATGGAGCCTTTCAGAGAGGCAAGTCTTGCATCAAGTCTTGCATAATACTTAGCTCCTTTGGGATCTATAATTTATGAAGGAATCCAGCCTGATGCCTTTTCCTACTATTGCTAAGAGAACTAAGTGACTTAAGAAGACTTGCAAATAACAGAAAATACAGCTGCATTTTTTACCATTATGTTCCTCTAGGTGCAGACGAAAGAGTATAGAAATTGGGACCAGAACATTAGAAGTCCTAGCTCTACCATTTACTAGTTATGTAACCTGGGGCAAGTTATTTTCTTTCTGAACCTCAGTTTCTTCATCTATAAAATGATAATAATAATAACACTTACACTATCCTGCCTCACAAGTTTGTGATGTATGTGAAGTATTTAATAGCTAAAACATTAATTTAAAATGTAACAATTATTTTTTTCATATAAGAACACATCTTAAAAAAAAAAAGCAAAGAAAAAACACCCAGATCATTTCCTTTCAAATCATCAGCACCTTATTAACTATCAAAGATCAGATCCATTCCTTGATAATTATTCTCTGATCTTCTCCTCTGATCATAGACCCAGAAGAAACATTAGTAGTGATCCAGTTCAAACTCCTCATATAATAATAATAAATAATAATAAAAACAATCTGGAACTTTTTTCATATCTAGGTTCCTATATATAAGGCCTCAAAGATTAGCTAATTTAAGCCTTTAATTTTAAAGATGTGAAATCATGGCCTATAAAAATTAAGTTACTTGTCCAAGGTAATACAAGGAGTAAGTAAAAGTTAAAGGATTAAAAACCCAGCATCTTTTTGCTGTGCTACCCTGCCTCAATCTATCACAATGACAAATAATTTGGTTAATTATTATTCTCCTCATTTTAGGCCCAGAACTGAATGACTTACCCAAAGGTTTCACAGCTAGCTTCTTTCCTATCTCTCGTTTCCTGATTTCTAGTTCAGTGCCCTTTCTACTACATTATCTCCGATTTTCACTCTCCATTTAGATTCCAATTATGTCACTATAATTTGGGACTAGAGATTTTCTTTCCTTTATTATCAAGCAAAGACTGGATGACTGCTTGAAATGTATGTTGTAGAGGAAATTACTATCTAGGTAGAAAGTGTGTTAACTTAGTTTCAACCTTTGAGATTCTACATGATTTCAAATGCCTTCATTTGTCTAGTACCTAGTATATATTAAATGTTTAATAAATATTTGTTGAAATGCGTTTTACCCTCTGGGGCCAAAATGAACAAATCTACTTCTCTTTCCACTTGGTACATTTTCAGACCTATTAAAGACCATAATCATGTTTCCTCTAAGTCTTTTCTTCTCTAAGCCAAATATGTCCACTTTCTTCAACCCATTAATAGTTGACAATAAATATTTCTTAACCTTATGTTAATAAAATATTATAATATGCATATTGATGTTATTTATCTTGATAAGATAATATGGCATATCATCTCTACCATAATATAATATAATTTCCAGATTCATGAGGTTAAAAAGTATTATCTACATCAGAGTTATCAAACTTGTTGCCCAAAGTATTGGGCAGACCTAGGTTAAAATGTAATTGGGAGATGTTTAACAACATAAGTAAAATTAAAATTCAATATAAAAAATGTTAATTTGTGGTTTTTGAAGACAATACAGAGCCCACAGGGATCCATCTGTATTTGAATTGAACATCACTGACCTAATCCAAAATTTTTATTTTACTGAATCAGGCCCAATGCGGGGAAGTGATTTACACAGATTAATAAAGCTAGGAAGTGGCAGAGTCAAGATCCAAATCCAAGTCTCAGACCTATGAATTCCTATCTGCAAAGTACAATAAGACTTTTAAGTCAATTTCTCAATGCTCTGCTCTTCCAGAAAACACACCCAGTTCTTTGTGATCACCCACATAATAATCCCTTGTTTCTTTAGAAGTTTTGAGGCCTTTCCCATCCATCATTTCATCTGATCCTGACAAAAGCCCTTTAAGGTAGGCAAGACAAAGCTGATTATCCCCATTTGTCAGATGGGACTGAGTGAGGTGAAGTCATTTATCCAGTTATTTAAGTCCTAGAAACACCGCTCTCCAGATTCCTAGGCCAATGCTATTCCCATTACACCCTCAGTCTCCACCACCTTACTCCCACCCCTTCCACATAATGAAAAATCCAGGCCCCTGGTCCCATTCAGGAGGGTTATTCAATCCCAGCTGTGGGAATGAGCTAAGCCAAAGGAAGGATCAGTTTTGAGCCTGGTCCGTGGGTCAAGTTCAAGTTCAAGTTTCTTTCATTCTTTTAAATAAGAAAAATAAGAACACAACATAGTTGCCTGTTGCTAAGGAGAAGATTCATCCAAAATCAGAGGTTCTCCAGGGGCTCTTGAGTAACAAGAAACTCTTTGTGAGTAAGATCTTGAGAAATAATGTGTAAATGAATTAGAATCAGGGTCAGGTTCCCCTCAGAGACACTAAAAGTGGTTTGCTCATATTTAACAGCTTACCGGCCCTGGGCCAACCATCCCTTTGGCCAAGACTATGTTTGTGCTAGGCTAAGTTTCTCTCAAACCTCCCACTCAGAAACAGCCAACCACTGTCTATGACTTGGGAAAGCCCACTTCCAGCTTCTCTTCTCCCTGACAAATCTAGTAGAGGATAAAGCCATAGGTACCCAGTATCCTAAAATGTTAGAGCAAGATTGGATCACAGAATATAGATTACTGAATCCTCAAGGAACTTGAGAGATTATCTCATCCAACCCCTTCATTTTTTCTGATAAGGAAATGAGTCTGCTAATTATTGACAAGTATTTCTGACAGTTGGGAAAAGGATGTTCCTAGGCAATGCTTACCTTGTATTTGATGCCAGATTTGAAGTAGCCAAGGAAGGTTGAAGACTCGTAGCCCTGGACCTCCCTGTGCTGAATTGCTTTTCCACTCAGGTAATCATCCATCTGTACAGTAAAGATGGCAGCAGCACCACTCTCATCCTGAGTACATTCATTCCCTGAGATGGGGAAGAAAGTTTTATTAGCTTTGCCATAAACTAGCTGCAACCTTCTGTCAATCTCTGCCCCTTCTAAAATCAATTATCAGTCAATAAACATTTATTGTCTGCTGTATGGTAGTCATTATTCAAGTTGTAGGAATCAGGAAACAACCATAGAATGTGAAATCTTAGAAATCCCATCTCTCAATTTCCTTGCTTTTATGTAAAAAGAGAGAGTTGGACAGAATGATTATTATAATTTCTTCCAGTTTTCCCCCTAGGATTCTCATGCCAAATCCTCTGCAATCCTCAGAAGCACTATTGACAGTGACAATGAGCTAAAGCATATGGAAAGACAGATATCTCTTACATTTGTGGAGCACTATGTGCCAGGCAAAAATGCCTTCCCAATGACCACAGGTCTAGGGCTGGAACACCATAAAGGCTTTGTAGTCCAATCCCCTTCATTTAGAGATGAAGAAACAAGTTCAGGGAGGTTAAGGGACAAACAGATGACTCAATGAATAGACCTCTGGATCTGGAATCTGGAAGACCTGAATAAGAACTCAGGTAAACAAACTGTTTACCTCAGGCAACTCACTTATCCTCATCTGTAAAATGAGGGGAAAAATATCACCTAGTTCCCAGGGTTGTCATGAGGATAAAACAGTTACAAAGTCAGCTCTTCAGTACTCTGTGCTGTACACTTCCTTAGAGGCTCTATTTGAAGCACATTAGAAGATAACTCCTTGTGATAAGGAATTGATTTATTCTTTGTATTTATATATTCAGCAATGCTTATTTATTAATTAACTGACTGACAATCCTCACTAAATCCCTGGAAAATGGTCAGGAATGGATGAATATCCCAATCTTAGAGATGGAGAAATAAAATTTCAGAGAAGACAGTGGTCACAGAAATAACAAGGATCAAAGCACTTATTTGAACCCAAATCTCCTAATTAGAGCCTGAGAGGTCTCCAAGATTAGAACACAATAAACCTGGTTTGACAGCTATTCGTTCTCTAGCATCCCACACTCAGGACCCAAAGTGGTTATGTCTGTGTATCAGTTTTATATTTAACAAGTGTTTATTGATTGTTATAGAATAATTTCTCTAAAGGTCCCTGTGCTAATTTCTCTATCAGACAATTCTCCCCCTGACCTGATGGTTCCCCAGGTCACAGGTTCTGAACTTCATCACCACCTGTGGCCTTCCTTCTGTATATACTCATTACCACTCTAATTACTAAAGTGAATTATTGATGATAATGAGACATTGCCTCTGATAAAGGTGCCAGAATTTCTTGTTGCTACCACTCACACTAAAGACTAGGAGGAAGATTTATTCTGAGCTTTATTTTCATTATTCCCCTAGAAGCATTTTTAAAATGGGATATTCTTTGACATCAGAACTGAAAGAAACTTTAGAATGAATGTTAAAACATAGAAGGTTAGGGTGTTTAAAATATAGAATTTTGTGGTTAGAATGTTAGAGTTGGCAAAGAACTGAGAAGTCTTTAATCTGAACTTCTAGCCCAAGCAGAAATCCTCTCCTATGATATCTTTGACAACCTCTGGTCATTCAGTTCCTGTACAATATATGCTCAATTCAGGGATGGGAGTGGGGTGGGGTCTTGAGGACAAAGTTTGGGGAAGGGCAGCTACTTACCCAGCCAGAAATGGAGGTCATACTGAAGGCTTCCATCCCTTCTTTTAACAGTGTTCAGGATTAAATAGGCATCACCAGTGAAGAAGTCCCCATACAGGTTCTTGGGTACTGGTACCAAATCAAACTGCTCCACCCTCCAGATCTGCAGGCCAGGCTCCTTCCCCGCCTTCAGGAACTCTGCATGTTCTACCACCATGCTGACAGGCTGGGGAAATAAAAGGAGGGAGAGAGTTGAGAAAGAAGTATCACAAAGGAATAAATTCAGCAAAAGTCTTCAAGTTCCAGGACCAGAAACAATTTCAAATAAAGATAGTCTCCCCACAGTGGAAAACTAAGATCTCAAACAGGACACAAAGAGAAATACCTTTTTTTTTTCCCCAGTCTGCATCAGTATCCTGAGAAAATGTGGGGTTTCTGCAGCACATTTCTAAAGTTAATACTGGGATGAGAATTGGGAGATTGGGACTCTGTCCTTGACTTTGCCACTAATTTTATACAAGTGACTTTCTCTCTTTTGGGCCTCAGTTTCCTCATCAGTAAAATGAGGAGATTGGGCTAGCACCCTTTTTAGCTCTAACATTTTCTAATCTATGTTCTAATAATATCTTAGTTCAAAGATCCTATCCAGCTCAAACTTTAAATTTTTTTGATTTACATCATTCTCTATTTCACTCCCCCCAACATGGAGGGCTCCCAGAATTCTATATTCAAATTCTTTTTGGCTTCTCTCTTTCTGAATCTTTTATTTCCCATCCTTGATCCTTCACTGACTTTCCTAGTTCTCTTTTGATACAAAGTAATTCCTGTTTGCTTGAATTCTGCACTCTTAAGGCAGCAAAGAGGCACAAAGGTAGAAAATTGAATTAAGTGGCAATTAAAACCCAATGCCTTCAGCTAGGGGACCCACAATCTCTCTTCCTTTTATTCTGGGGCCTCAATTTTACTTTCTTAAATATTTAGGAGATAGAAGAATTGTACTTCTCACCACAACTCCATTCCTTAATTCTGATCAGAGCTTATAATCAAATGAGAGTTCCCTTCTTCCTTTTTGGTTGAGCTTTTCAAAACCAAAGAAACACACATTCTGAAGTTTGCCTCCAAATATACTGTGATATTTTAAAAAAACATTGGAGGAGTAGTGAAGAGACATAGCTCTGCTACTAAATAGCTGAGGACCTAGATAAGTCACCTTCCATTTCTGAGTGTTTCCTCACTGTAAAAGGAGGGAGTTAGAAGGAGTTGGCCTTTCAGCTCGTTCTATGTTTTAACATCTTCCATTCTAAGCTTCCTTCTAAAGTTCTGCTATCTAGGTTCTAACATCTCACATTCTCAGGGTGCTTCTAGCCTTAACAGTTTGTTTTTGAGTCCCTTTCAGTTCTAAAAACCGAGACCCAAGAACAGCTAGCTGCCTTTTCTCCATCATTTTCTCCAGAATCTAGATATCCCGGATTGGTCAATGCAAATTTTTAAAGCATAGCCTTTCACAAACCCCACAAATTACGACTTAAAAAAGACCACCCAAACTGTGCTCGTTTCCGCCACAGTTTTGTCCCCCTCCCCCCACCACCTCCTTCACACACAACCAGAAAAAATCCCGAACTTTAAGCTCTACGCGGCCACTCCCGGACCGACCCACCCACACCCCAGCAGCAAACAGCCTAATCCTGTTTGCAAACTGGGATGACAAATGTAGGCCAGTCCGGAGATCAATAGAAATCGATCAGTGGCTCTGCTGGGGCGGGGTCCATCCCATCACTGGAGATACAAAAGGGAGAGAAAACTTTTCGCATGCACCCATTCACTCTGCCCCCAGGAAGAAAGAAGATTTCGGCAGGTGAGCAGTTGGTTATGCTGAAGAAGGCAGAAGAGCACTTCCAGAAGGCGATGCTGTCGATTAGTAAATATCCCAGTTAAACAGCCAAAGGGAAGGAAAAGAGGGGTCCAGCTTGAAACCGCGACCGGAAATCATACTTACAAAGCAACAGAATAGTTTTTCCATTATAGACCTTAATTATGCCCCTTTTCCTAGCGTTGTATCTGAAAAAACTTATAAGAGAGTTAAATGGGGTGGTTTAGGACAGGAAGCTCACAGCCCCGGCCTCCCCCCTTCTCCCTCTGTCCCTGCCTCCCTCCCCCCCGGACGGCGCAGATCCATCCCCCCTAGCGGGCTGGGAAGAGCGGGGGACGCCGGCGCCAGGCACTCACCCCCGCGGACAGCGCCACGGTGGCTGTAAGCAGGGAGACCAGCGAACCCGGGGTGACGGCGGCATGCCCGCATCCTGCCCGCAACAGAAGGCAGCCCAAGGCCGCCAGCACCAGAAAGCCGCGGGCCATTTCGGTGCCCGGCTCGCAAGGACAGCGAGGAGCGGATCAGGTGAGCAGACGAGGCTGGATGTGTCCTTCTCCCACCAGCACCAGGGCCAGTATATAAGGTGGCCTGGCCCGCCCAGCCACAGTGGGGGCCCGCCCCAGCTCCCCACGTGAGTCCAGACCCAAAGCAGCTGCCACCTGGCTCTGAACCCTGGGTCCTCCTCAATCTAACCTCCCCGTCCTGCCCTAAACTGGGAGTATGGGGCATGGAGAGAACTGCTGTTGCAATGTCATTGAGAGGTGATGGGGAAGATGGCCAAGCGGATCCATGAAGGGATTCCAAGGGTCCTTCACTGAAAGAGATCAGGACCCATCACCCCATCCCTGAGATCCCAGAATTTAAAAAAGAAAAAGACCTTAGTGATCACTGAAGGCAAACTGCTTGTTTTACCCAGAAGGAAAGTCCCAAAGAGGGAAAGGGGCTTGTCCAAGCTCCCGCAGTAGGATATGGCAGTTTATATTTGAATCTGACTCTAAATTCAATGCTCTTTCTACTTGAATGCTATCTACATCTCTTATTTCCCTCAGTCTCAAGCATAAACACAGTCCATATCTATATAGCCCTTTGCTAGGTTACAATGCCCTTCACATCCATTGTATTCTCACAGCATGCCAATGAAGGCAATAAGGCAGGGGTTGTTTCCTCCATTTTGCAGACTCTAATAATAGTTATATTGCCCACATTTCTACAGCACTCTAAAGCTGTTTTTTCTTTTCTCACAACACTGTGAGATACAGCACATAAATGTCATTACTCATATTTTGCAGATGAGAAAACTGAGGGTCCGTTAGGGGAAGTGATCTGTCCAAGATCTTTCAGTAAATTGTAGAAATTGATCTTTTTGACTACCAAGTCCGGGGCTCTTTCCATTAGCAACCTCTAACAATGATCCTCTGGATTTATAGCTGTTTACAGTTTACAAAATGCTCTTATATGCCTTTGCTCCTCCTATCAATAATCCTCTGAAGATGTGTACAGGGCAAGTTATTTGCAGTCAAAAAGCCAAGATATCATTTTCAGTTCAGCTACCTATTACTATCACAAACTATATGATCTCAGCCAAGTTATTTAATGCCTCTAGACCTCATTTTCTTCATCTGAAACACAGAGAGCAAAGGAGAGAAGGACTGACAATTAGACTATGATAACATTGCCTAGAATACTGTAAACTCTTAGTAAATATTTGTTGACTGACATCAGAGCCAACACTCTCAATATAGTGACACTGATGGCGACAATGTGGTACTGGGAAATAAAAATTACTTGCCCAAGATCACACAAGTAGTAAGCAACAGAGTTAGCATATGAACCCAATTATTCTGAATGAACCATGGTTTTTACACTGTAACACTACCTCTAGAGAAGGGTTTTTTAACCTGGAGTCCATGGATCCCTCATGGACTTTGATTATAGATTTCAGAGGATCTATGAATTTGGTTGGGAAAATACATCTTTATTTTTACTAACATCCAATTGAATTTTAGCATTTCCTTTAATGTTGAATTCTTATTCTTATTCTGTAAAGGAGTCAGTCAGTTTCACTCAGATTCACAGAGGGGTCTACGACATACAGGAAAGGTAAAGATCCCCTGCTCAAAATGACCTTTAAGATCCTATGTCTGAACATTGTGAAGTAAGCAGGATAAGGATTCTTATACCCATTTTACAGATGTAAAAATTTGAGCTCCAATAGATAGCACCTTTGCCCAAGAAGACAATAACAAGGTCATGGCAGAGCTGAGAAGAGAACCTAGGTCTCCTGTTTCCTAATCCACTCCTTTTTTCCTTTCCTTTTTTTTTTTTTTTTTTTAACCTCTTTCCTATACAAATCCCAAGGATTTCTCTTAAGCTACATCCAGGCTTATTCCTTTTTCCATTTCCCTTCTCTTCTCCCTACCCAATCCCAACCCCCCAATCTGTTTCCTTTCCTGTAAAATAGAAGGGTTGTATAATGGAAGGGTCCTATTCAGCTCTAACATTCTAAGATTAATAACAGTAATAAATGATAACAGTTCATACTTCCACTAGCTTTTTAAGATCTCTAAACTTCCTTCCTCACAGCAACATAATCTAATTAAGCTTTAAGGAACAGAGTGAAAGTATTCTTTTTCTTGTTTTGCATTTAATGAGACTGAGGTTTCAAAAAGGGAAGTGTCTTGTCCAGAATCACAATCAGGAATCATCAGAGGAGAGGCTTGAGCCCATGTCTTTTCACTCCAAAATCAGTTCAGTCTTGATATTACAATAACTTTCCCTATGTCCTATCTGCCAAACTAGATTGTAAGTCCCCTGAGATCAAAGATGACTTTCTATATTTCTATATATGTTTCTCTCTATATATTTCTATATATGTTTCATATTACTACATTATTTACCACCAGAATTGGGCACCCAGGTAAGGCACTTAATTTATATAACATTATTACACACATTATCTCAATGACTCTTCCAAACAATTTAGGTATTATAGGTATTGTGATATTTTCTTTAAAGGGTGAATTGATTGAAACTCAGAGAAGTCCAGTGACTTATTCATGATTGCATAGCAATTAAGCACCATTAGAGGCAGAATGCAAAATCAGTTCTCTCCTGACTTTTAAGCCCAGTGCTATTTCTATCTTTTCCCACAGCCCCATGTTTATTTTTTTTTATTTAATCTTTTGATATGAATGTTTTCAGGTGAAGAAATTAAAACCATTTCTAGTCATATGAAAAAAAATGTTCTAAATCTTTGTTGATCAGAGAAATGCAAATTAAGACAACTCTGAGGTATCACTTATCTCTCAGACTGGCTAAGATGACAGGAAAAAGCATGATGAACATTGAAGGGGATGTGGGAAAACTGGGACACTAATACATTGTTGGTAGAGTTGTAAACTGATACAATCATTCAGGAGAGCAATTTGGAACTATGCCCAAGGGGCTATCAAACTGTGCATGCTCTTTGATCCAGCAGTGTCTCTACTGGATTTGTATCCCAAAGAGATTATAAAGAAGAGAAAAGGACCTACATGTGCAGTAATGTTTGTAGCAGCCCTTTCTGTAGTAGCAAGGAACTGGAAACTGAATGGATGCCCATCAGCTGGAGAATGGCTGAATAAGTTATGGTATATGAATGTTATGGAATATTATTGTTCTGTAAGAAATGACCAGCAGGATGATTTCAGAGAGGCCTGGAGAGACTTACATGAACTAATGCTGAGTGAAATGAGCAAAACCAGATCACTGTATATGGCAACAACAAGATTATACCATGATCAATTCTGATGGATGTGGCTCAGGCCAGTCCAATGGTCTTGTAATGAAGAGAGTCACCTGCATCCATAAAGAGGGTTGTGGGGACTGAATGTGGATCACAACATATTGTTTTCACTTTTTTTGTTATTGTTTGCTTACATTTTGTTTTCTTTCTCACTTTTTTTCCTTTTGATCTGATTTTTCTTGAGCAGCATAATATAGAAATATGTGTAGAAGAATTGCACATGTTTAACATATATTAGATTATTTGTCATCTTGGGCAGTAGGTGGGGGGAAGAGAGGGAAAAAATTTTGGAACACAAGGTTTTGCAAGGGTGAATGTTGAAAATTATTTCTGCATATGTTTTGAAAATAAAAAGCTTAAAAAATTTTAGCCTTTTATATTTAATTTTAAATGTATTTAAATTTAATTTAAAATGTATTTTAAATCATCAATATAATCTTATTGATGCCTTTTACATTTGTAACAGTTTTAGGAGGAGAGGGATACAGATTGAAAAAGAAAAATACGTAAGCAAAGATTTTTTATACAGTATCCACATCTTCAGAGACAGATAGTGCAATAATGTCTCAGGCCTGGAATCAGGAAAAGCTATGTTCAAATCCAGCCTCAAAGTTAAGTGACCCTGAGCAAGTCACTTAACCCTATTGTCCTCACTCCTAAATCTGTAAAATGAGCTGGAAAAGAAAATGGCAAATTATTCCAATATTTTGTCAAGAAAACCCCAAATAGGATCCCCAAGATTTGGACACCTTCTAGACACCTCTTCCCTGGATTTTTTAATCACACTTTTTTCTTGTTTTTCTTCATTCCTGTCTAGCATCTCCTTCTTAGTATCCTTCATAGATCATCATTCTTATCCCATCCCTATGTGTGAATGTGCAATATTGGACTCTCTTTTTTCACTAGATAAAATCAACTACTATAGCTTCAACTATCAATTCCATGCAGATGACATAACAGACCTGCCTACACAAGCCCAGTCTGTCTCCTAAATTACTCCCACAGTTTACTGGCATCACAAAAAGAATTTGCCACAGACATCTCAAGCTCAATATGTCGGAAATAGAGCTCATTGTCTCTCTGTCTCGCCTTCAAAAAATAAAATATCTTATCCTAATTTCACCGTTTTATGGAGGGGACCAGCATTCTTCCTTGACTTTTCCCTCATCCCTGATATTCAAAAGGTGGTCACTCTTGTGAATTCTGCCTCTCTCTCACATTTATCCTCTTATGGCCACCATCAGACTTTTATCTCTTGTCTGAACTATTGTAATAACCACCTAATTAATCTTCTGCCTACAGTAAATCTTTTCTCCAATCCCTTTTCCACACAGTTGCCCAAGTGATATTCCTTTTTAAAATTTTATTTTTTTCCAAAAATGTGGAAAAAAATTTCTAACTTTTTTTTAACTTCTGAGTTCCAAATACTCTTCATCCCTTCATCCTTTGTCCCCTCCTTGAAAAGGCAAGCAATTTGATATAGTTTATACATGTGCAGTCATGCAAAACATATTTCCATATCAGAAATGTAGCAAATGAAAACACAAACACCAAAAACCAAAACAAAACCATACACCCACACAATTAAAAAAATTTATGCTTCAACCTGTATTCAGACTCGAGTCAATTCTTTCTCTGGAGGTGGATAGCATGTTTCATCATGAGCTTTTTAGAATTGTCTTAGATCATTGTATTGCTGATTATAGTTAATTGTCATCCACAATTGAACATTGTATTACAATGATGTTATTACTGTGTACAATTTTTCTCCTAGTTCTGCTCACTCAAAATGATATTCCTAAAGCACACTCCTACTCTAGATCTTTGGGTGGCTCCCAATTGCCTCTGCAACAAAATGCAAACTTCTCTGGCATCTAAAGCGCCTTATAATAGGACTCTTGCCTACCTTTCCAAGCATATGGCACATTATTTTCCTTCATATACCGTACATTTTAAACAGAATGGTCAGTTTGCTGTGGACTTGACTTGATAAGACCTAGAATCCATTTCTTTCTCATCTTGACCTTATAACATCCCTAACTTCCTTCAAAACTCAGTTTAAGAACCATCTTCTACAGTAAAATCATCCTTATTCCTTACCCCAATTTCCCCTAGTGTACTTCCATCAGAAATCACTTTGTATCTACTTTGAATTACTGCATATTGTTTCCCTCTAAAAGAATGTTTCATGTTTATTTTTTGTATTTAATATCAAGCTGGGTGATGTGTATGACACATTGTAGGTACTTAATAAATGCTTGTTAAATTTAATGGTCTCTCCCATTTTTAGATTTATACATGTATGAATTCTGATATAGATTAGATTTTTGTTTCTGACTCTGATTTCCCTAGGACAGAAGCCCATTTTCTGGGTCAAAGAGTAATGAACAATAGTTTACTCTCTTCTATTGCATAATTCCAGACTGATATCTAGAATGGTAGGATTCAAGGATCCTTTAGACTGTGCTATGTTGTCTTCTTTAAACACTGCACAGTAAATATTTGTGGATGAATCCAAATATTGGCTGATTTTGAAGAAATGTCCTTTTTTCTTTCTTTCTTTTAAAATATTTTGCTTTTTCTTTTTAACAAGGATTGGCTTATTAGGAGGGAAGACAGGAGGCAAAAGGATAGATTCGGATAGGATGATCATATGAAAACAAAAAAGATTAAGAATAAAATTTTTAAAAGAAAAGAAAGGGAAAGAAAGGATGGGAAGGATCAAAGGCACGAATTTTTAACTGGTGTTATAAAGTTTGAGAGAAGGGCCACTTTTTTCAGAATGGAGCAAAGGAGAAGAAGGTGCATATAGGATTGGCAAGTGATGTCAAAATGATTTTGGAGTGCAAGATTGGAGAGAAAAGGGAAATCAGGATGGAAGACCCATACAATGATTATTTCCAAAGTACTCTTCATATTCTTAGAACTGGCTCAACTCACTCAACACCCTCCTTTTCCCTGGTTACTGAGAATTTCTTCACTAAACTGCTCTTTGGACTGCTTTGTCTAGAGGAGGGGGACCAGCCAAAAAAAAAAAGTAAATATTTTATCTTTAGACCTTTAGCCTAAGAGTGACTGGGTTAGTGACAGTGAATTGGTTTAAGGTTTGTTTTTTTTCCCCCCTACTGCATCTGTGATTTTATCTGTATAAGGGAACTCTCAAAGAGTTAACTCCCTTTACCAATACAGATTGGTACCTGTTTTTGAAACTCTTGGGTATAGGAAGTTGCCTGGAGCATTGGGAGATTAAGCAATTTCAAGGCTCCTTTCACTTCAGACTGAACCTGAGCCTAGGTTTTCCTAATTCTGAAATTGATTTCTTTATCCACTGTCCCATAATTCCACCTTTTACACTTCCTTGTTAGATGATCTCAGGTAAGTCTTTTAATCTTTTTGCTTCCTTGTGTAAAATGGGAGTATTACCTACTGTGCCTGTTTCATAGGATTGTTATAGAAACTGAATGTAAATTTTAAAGAGCTACCTGCCAGTTAAAACTATGATTTCTTCGATTAGCTGGACCTAAATTTCAATAAATACTGAATGGAAAGAACCCCCACTTAAGAGAGATGACAAGAAAGTCAAAATAATTTAAGGAATTACTCTTGCTTTCCTGGGAAGTTGGATTCAGTTTCCTTCTCTGTAAAATTGGATGTGAAAATGATCCCACTGCCCCCATCTCAGAGCTGTTTAGAGGAAAGCATTTTTATTAACCTTAAAAAGTTAGTTATATTATTCTGCCTTCCCTGGGAAAAAGACTTCAGGAATATCATTACGTATTTATTATTACATTTTTGTAGTGGAAAGAACAGTGAATTTGATGTCAATGCCTTTGAGTTCCAGGCCTGATTATGCCATTCAGAGACCTCAGGAAAATATAAGAAAGGCTTAATGGGAAACCCAGGTTCTGATTCTGGTTCTGCATAATCCCGAGCAAATCACTGGACCTCTCTAAAACAAAGTTTTCTCATCTAAAAAATGATGGAGCTTGATTGGATGATATCTAAGATCCCTGGAGTGTAAGGAGCTCCCTGACACCAAAAGCTATTTGGTTTTTATCTTTATAATTTAGTCATTAACACATTGCCTAGCATGCAGATGGCACTTCAAAAATGTTTGTTAAATGAATGAAAATCTGTGATTACATGCTCTTTCAGCCTCAGTTCCCTTCTCTGTAAAATTGGAAGTGAAAATGACCCCACCACTTTCATCTAAAAGCTGTTTTAAGAAAAGCATTTTATTAACCTTAAAGAGTTATAGAAATAAGAGCCACTGATTGTTGTTATTGTTGAGTCAAAAAGCTTTATGGAAAGACGAGCTGTGATAATTTGTATTTTTGTTTCGGACATTCCCTTGCCAGAATTTTGCTAACAGGAAGCCTCTTCTGAAATACTCAGCCAAGAGTTTCATATTTTCAATTCTTTACTTCCTCTCCACCTACTTGGGAACAAACTGACCCTGGAGCAAGAGAGAAGGAGGAGAGGGAGGGGGTAACATTAGTCAATTAGGATCACCATGGTCAGTAAACATTTGTACACTGCCTTCCTCATTCCCTTTCTCCATGCTCACACACACACACACACACACACACACACACACACACACACACACACA
>JAJPUD010006571.1:1093-60044 GCA_023553655.1 Myrmecobius fasciatus | reverse complement strand
ACACACACACACACACACACACACACACACACACACACACACACACATATACACACACACTTTCCCAGCAAACTCACCTTAGACAGTCCTTTCTAGTTCTAGAATTCTGGAGGGGGTGGGAAGGAGAGGTTGGTGGGAGTCAGCACCCCAAGAATACCAGGGTAGAGGTGGGGGATGATTCCCCTCCCAAACCAGACCACAGTCTCCACATTTTGAAAATTGATGCTGGGTGGAGATTTTAGCTGAGGCCTATTTCCAGGCCAGACTTTTCTGGTTCAATGATTTTCCTTGGAAGCTCCTGGACTTGGCTAGCCCTCTTTTGCTGACTTAGGTGTTTGGGACTTGCCGGTCCATCTCCTTACATTCCTGAATGAGGAAGGAGGCCTCTGGGACCTAAAACTCAACTGTTTTTCAAGTATCAGATGTAGTAACATCAGCCATAGCCAACTACTTAGCAGACTCCAAGATCCTCCAGAGAAACCAGTATCATAGTGTCTGCCCCTTTCTGGGGCCTCAGTTTCTCAATCTATAAAACTAGGCAATTAGATTAGTTATTCACCAAGCTAATTTTCGACTCTGAAGGCCTATGATCCTATGAGATAAAAAGCTTCACAGTTGGGCACCAAATAAAATCTGTATTATTTAACAGAATTAACTCTAAACTGTGAATAGCTAGAGCCACAAAAAGCAGGACTAAACACAGGTTTAGAGATCAAGTAGCAATTTAATTAATCACTTTCAGAAGAAGGAATACACTTTGCAAATTGAAAGTTCTCCTGGGCAGCAGATCTCCTCCTGCTACAGGAAGGGTAGAGATTTTATACACTAATCACAAATGAGAAGGGAGGGGGAAGGTGGATTACAATATAATCATTTTCAGGACCTGAGGGGTTTACTATGATAAACCCACTAGTGCAGGACAATATGGGTGTTCTCCAGTCCTGTGGGAGCACTTTGTAGGTGACTGCTTCAAATCATAGGGGTCATTACTTTGTGAGGGACAAGAGCAGAGTTCTGTGACAGGGAACAGGTTCTATAATATTTAATTCACTTTATTTAACATATCCAGGAGAGAGTCAAGAATTGATTATTGTAAGCTGCATTGTAAAACTGACTCCCAAGTCAAAAAAAGTAGCTCTGAGAAATCTAAATTATTAGAATATTCATTGCACATATTATCATTTTTATAATTATAAAAAATCATAATAATTTTCCCACAGTTGTAACCTTGTGCTTTCATGGAAATCAAGCTGCATTACTCAAGAGTCAGAAAAGCAGGGGAAATCACTGGAATGATCATAATGTTTGAACCCAAGTACAATTTTCAGTTTTGGTATTTACCCTTGTGATTGCATGTTACTTAACTGCCTATACCTCATTTATATCATGTTTTGAAAAATAAAGAATGCCTTGAAAGTCCCTTCCAGGACTAATCTATGAGCCTTTTATAGCCTAGGTCCTTGTAATGATACTTACTATGTCAGTAAAACTAGAAAGTTCCTTAGAAATCATCTTATCTAAGTTTCTCATTTTACCAAAAAAGAGATCTTTGAGGTCCAGAGAGGAAGAATAAGTTTATTCTACACAATGTCTGAACAGACACTGGAAATAAGAGCTAATATTGTTACCTAATTGCCTATTTTGAAATATTGGGGGTGGGAAGGAAAGACAGAATGGGGAGGATAGTTCTTTGCCAAACTGGCAAAAGACCACAAAAATGTGAGCTGCTATTCTAATTGTCTCATTATTCATAATCACACAGAAACTTCCTGAAGACATGCTTTTAAAATCGGGACTGTTAGTCCAGTTTGTGAAGAAACTTCAGTTGCTTCAGGATGAATTCACTTTTCAGGAAGCAGTAGAATGGTCTGAAGAATGCCTGAAAGATGGTCCTTTATTTGTGGAAGCCAGGTGAGTGATTAACAGCTCTGAGAGCACTGGATTCTAAATTAAGAAAGTAATTTCAATGTGTGACAATCTCTAAGAATAATTACTGGTTAAAATAATTATAGGCAGGGCCAAGATTACAGTGGAATTAAAGTAAAAGGTGACAGAAGCAAGACCCATTGATTGAATTGCAATGCCTTCACAAAGCCTTTCCTGATCTCTCCAGCTGGAAAGACCCTTCTTTCTGTGAACATCTTACAGCACTTTACATTTATCTGTCATGCCCTTAATTTTGTGTAGATAATAGTTATCTGTGTACATGCATAGAAAGAGGTAACATTTATATAGCCCTTAATATGTGCCAGTTAGATTGTGCTAACTGCTTTACAATTACTTCATTTGATCCTCAAAGCAACTCTCAGAGTTGAGTGGTATTATTATTTCCATTTTACAGATAAGGAAACTGAGGCAGAGTTAAGTTTCTGAGGCTGAATTTGAACTCGGATCTCTCTGACTCAAGGCTCACTCTCCGTCCACTGAAAGAAATTATTATTTCTCTCCTATATTAATAACTAGTTAACATGAGAGAGGGAGCCCACTCTCTCATGGGCATTTCTGGCCCTGCCCAAATGATCTTATCTAGGTAGAATTCTTACCCCCTCCAACATTGTTTACTGTTTATTAACTGGATGGAAGATAGACCCATGTGTGTAGATTGCCCCAGGAGAGTGGTCTGGCTTAAGATGAGTCTCTCTTAGTCCATGACTACCGTGATTAAAATCCTGGCCCCAGTCCCTCATTAGAATAGACTCACCTCTCATTATAATATTCATTCTCTTATTAAGTTAACCAATCAAAGTTTATTTCTGTCTGTTGGGAACACCCACTTTTCCAAGGGCATATAAGCATTGAATGCTTCCATGAGTGTTTTTGTTTTAGGAGAGAAAGCCAAATGACCATCATTTTATTAATCATCTACTAGCCATAATTAATAAATTATGAATTACCCAGAAGTTATGTTTCATTCCTTACACCATTGCAGCCATAGTCTCCCAATTTAGACTATAAACTTTTTGTGAGCAGGGGCTGCATCATAATCCTTCCTAAAGCAAGCCTTCCCCAATTCTAGTGTTTTCTCTCTGTTATTTCCAATTTTTTCTGTATAGCTTATGTATATATATATATATATATATATATATATATATATATATTTGTTTGCATATTATCTCCCTCATTAGGTTATAAACTCCTTGAGGGCAGAAACTGTCTTTTGTATCTTTTTGTAACCCCAGCACTTAGTACAGTGCCTGATACATAGTAGATGCTTCATAAAAGTTTATTGATTGATTGGTTGGTTGGTCACATATATGTATTTCCAGTGCCTAGCTATTCACTACATCAAGGATTTGTTAAGCATCTACCAAGTCAAAGCTCCTTGCTTTCTGGTGTTTTTGTTATTGTTGTTTATTTGAATTGGACAGATGGGGGGTCCTTTTTAATTCAGTTATTCTTTCTACTTACATGTTTCCATGTTCCTATCCCTTAAAAGCAAAGATCATGGAATCTCAGAGTTGGAATGGAACTCGGATAAACATTTATTATGTACCTAATACATTCCAAGCATTTTGCTAGCCACTGCAGATACAAAGAGCACAGTGAGACAGCCAGTCCTACCTTTAGGGAGCTTACCTGGGGGTAACAGGCAGGGCAGAGAAAACATGTTTGAAGATAAATAAGCCAAATTCAACCTGTACCTAAACAAGAATCCCTTCTATGCCATTCTCAACAAATGGTCATTCAACTACTATTGAAAGACTGCCAGGGATGGAAAACTCACTGCTTTGTTTGGAAACCCTAATTGTTAGGAAACTTTATTATGCTTCCATTTCTCAAAGGATCTCTGATCTCCAGTTTTAGTTCTCATCCAGTGGTACAAATCACCACCTATTTGTGTCTTTTCATTCTATACAATCCTCAACTCTAATCTTAGCTCTATAAATCCTCCAAAGAATGCAATATGGTGGGGACCTTCCCTCTATTGGGCAGAAATCTGTCTCCTTGTGATTCCTAGCTGTGCCCTGTTTCTTTGCTGCTTTGGGACTTGGGACTATTGCACCCTGTCCTCCGGGATCAGCTGTTTTCCTTTCTACTTCTCCTCATTACTAATCCAGACCCTGGAGAAGAAAGAGTCAGTCTAGAGAAAGGAAAGGCTGAACGGTAAATGTAGGGAACAGGCTGGAGGAGCTGGTAATTTCCTAGCTCCAGGGCCACAATCCACCCACATTTCCAAACAAGAGCTCTGGAATCAGCTTGTGGAATGGAGAGATTCTGATTCTCTCCAAGCAGAACCCAGCCTGGGCGTCCCCCTTAGCTGAGCCAGTACCACAGAACTATTTGGACTTAAAAGGAAAGTTTGGCTCATCTCCCAACCCCAAGCACAGACTTTAATGTTGCATTTGAAACAAAACAAAATACTGTACTTCAATCGGTCTACCCCCTCATCCCCTAACCACATACCCACACCTCACCCCTGTGGTTCCAGATCACCATTTAATGAAATAGCTTGCTTTCTGACCTTTCCCCTAACTAGTTCTGGGAAGAGCCATTTGCCCATATGAAAACTTCTCCCTCATCTCATGGCTTTGTAAGCAGTGACTAGTTACCAAAAATGGCCAGCAGGGGGAGGAATAGGCAAAGTGAAGGGAAAAAAATTACTTATTTTTAAAGAGAAAGTTGTTCAAAGCACTGCTTAGAAATGATGGTTGTCCGCTTCTTGCCCATCTTCTCACCTGTACACACCATATACCCACAGTAAGAACTATACATGCATATAAACACGTATATATGTACATATATTAGTAATATGATGAAAAGGGGAGTACCGGGAGCTTTGGGAAGACTGAAGAACCCAAGTGGAAAGAGACTAAATATTTAAAGGAAAGATCATAGAATTATAAGTTTGAGCTGGAAGGGACTTTAGAGCACAGAATGGTGTGTACAAAACCTGGAAAAATGGAAACTACCTTAAAATATGAATTTTAAAACATGGAAATCTAGATCGGAGGAGACCTTAGAGAACATGTAATGTAAGGTTCCATTTTATAGCTGAGGGCCAACAAAGACAAATGGCTTACCTAAGGCTATACCTAGGATTTGAACCCTGCCTTCTGGTCCAACATTCCTTCCTTCTCTCAGGAAACCGATTTTGATATTCTAAATTACTACTGTGCTTACCCCAGCAATTACTTTGCATATGTTTGAATGTTTCTCACACCATTCTGTTTTCTTTTTGAGGTCAGAACCTGACTTTTGTCTTTATCTTTTTTTGTCTTTATACTGACTAATGTTTGTTGAATAAATAAATGAATTCATCAGGAACTTGTATCTGGCTTACACTTTGTGACCAGAAAAAACAGAAGTTACAAAAATGCTGTTTCTGCTGAAATGTCAGGAAAACTTAGTCATAAGAAGAAATAAGGGGTAAGCTTATTGAAAAGGAACAGGACAAAAAAAAAAGCTCATAACAAAGGACTCAGCAGCTTAGACTGAGTTCCAGAAATGATTTTCCTCATAGGGTGAGACTCCACACCAGTGGACTCGGTATAGTTGGATTGGAGAAGGGGAAGACTGGCTTACTGGAAAGGGAGCCAATTTGGGGATTCCTTTTATTTATGGGGCTGAACTGAGGGCAGCTGAGGTCTCTTCTGCCTCTGAAATTCTGTGATTTGGGGCTTCTGTGGTGACCTGGGATACCTTTGCAAAGAGGCACAAGCATGAGCTAATATGTAGCATGACAAATCATAATCATTCTTCTGTAGGTCAGATTTCCCATAATCTCATGCAGAATACCACCGTGATCTCAAATCCATGTGACATGGAACAAGCTACGAATACCGGCATAATGTAACGGGAGTTCTGGGTCTGAGCTCTCTTTACACTGGGAGAGAGACAGGGGCTGGCTTATTTCAGGCAGGTTAAATTACCAGCACCACCTTGGCCACCCTCTCCCTTCAGACCCTGATGGAGACAGCTCAAGATCCTGATCCCACAAGCTTCTGGAAGAGCAACTCTTCAGCTCAATGCCCAGTCTTCGTGCTGGGAAACAAGTCCATTGGAGATACAACCCACCGATTAATCCTATAGATTCTACAGCCACATCTATTAAAAATTTAGAAAAGAGAGTTCTTGTCACCAAAATCCTCGGCCTTGTCAAATTGTTCAATATCAGAAATTGATATGATTTGGTTAGTGGAAATGGCATTAAAAGAGCATTACTATCTGCTTTGCTGCTGTATACCTTAAGCATCACAGAAACCTCTCCATGTGACTTACAGCTAGAAACCTTCCATATGTGTTGTCCTCTTCATTCAAATAGGAGCTCCTTCAAAGATGGAAATACATTAAAAAAGATTGCACATATTTAACTTATATCAGACTGCTTGCTGTCTTGTGGAGGGGGGAGGTAAGGCAGGGAGGGAGAAAAATTTAGAACATGAGGTTTTACAAAAATGAATCTTGAAAACTAACTATACACATATTTGGAAAAATAAAATATTAAGGATTTGGAAAAAAAAAAGAATGGGAGCTCCTTGAGAGTAGATTCTCTTGTTTCTCCAAATGCTTAGCATAATACTTTGCATATATTAAGTGCTTAACAAATGATTAATTCATTCACTCATGTAAGTGGGAGAGGAATATTCTATAGAGAAATATGGTATACACATAGTTGATTGAATGGTACAGGACTTAAAGAGTATTGCAATGACCAAAAAAAAAAAAAAAAGGAAATATTTGATGGTACAATAGGATGAAGCAAGATCCCAAGTCAACTTAGATCTAACAAATGGGTAGGGAAACTGAGTTGGGGTTGGTTAATCATAATAACTAACTTTGTGTGTGTGTGTGTGTGTGTGTGTGCGCAAAGTGCTGGAAATATATATATATATATATATATATATATAGTGCTGAAAAGTTTGCAAAGTTCTTGATATGAATTTTCTTTTTAAGTTTCACAACAACCCTCTGAGGATGGCACAGGGATATTTCACCTCCATTTCACAGGTGAGCAAATGGAGCTCAAAGAGATTTGATGACAGCCAATTAAGCATCAAAAATGAGGTTCAAACCCTGGCTTTTTAAAATTTAATTCCAGAATTCTATGCACCATGCCACATTGTCTGATTATTGCTAGTGAAAGCAGTGGGTACTAGAAAAAATACTGATTTTGAAGTCAGAGGGCTTGTCTGAAACTAACTCCACTAATTACCTGTATGGCTTGTATGAAGACCCAAGCTAAGCAAATAACTTAACTCTATTTGCCTCAGTTTCCTCATCCATAAAAATGAGCAGGAGAAGGAAATAGCAAACTATTCCAGTATCTTCACCAAGAAAACTCCCCAAAGAGGTCATGATCAGTTAGACATAACTGAAATAACTGAACAATTCAAGTGAAGTCATTTCATATCTATAGATAAGTGTCTGGTTTTCCCATGTAAATGCTATGGTTTTATGAATTAGCCCTTGTATGGAAGTCAGGAGCTTTGAGTTTTCTTTGGGGCTCTTTCACTAGTGACCAGTGAAGCTTTGAACCTCAATTTCCTCATCTCTAAAAAAAAGGGGAATAGATTAAATGCCTTTCAGGTCCTTCTACTTTCCAACCTTTTTTGTACTACTGATCAAGCTTTGCTAGCTGGAAGCAAGTTCCTGAGCACCTAATCACAATAGAAATTACTAAACAAATCAAAATATATTTAAAAGCAAGTTCACAGGTTCCATGTTAAGAATTCCTCTCTTAAGGGTTTTTTCAATTCTGATATTTTTTGTTCTAAAATCTGGTCCTCTATGGGTCTAGGTTCCATATACTATGTTCCTTAATATGGAGGCAGCTCTTCCATTTCCCTGTTATGTCTCTGCCTTTTCTACCTAGTGATTTTTATAATCCTTTGCAATTAAGCGTTTATTGGGAAGCAGGATGCCCTATAACTTTAACTATCCAAGTTTCCTGTTAAACTAATTCTCCTATGCTAATGTAGCCATAGAGCAGGAGTTTTAAATCTCTTTTTGTGTTGTAGATCTCTTTGACAGCCTGGTGAAATTAATGGACCCCTTTTCATAATAATAGTTTGCTTTTTTTAAATCATAATTTGTAGGAAATGACAAATTTCAAGTTAGAGGTTAGTAGAAATGAAAATGTAGTGGACAAAGACTTCCTGAACACTACCTGTGAACTTGAAAACTTCTGTCATAGAATAATGTGACTATAAATGAACTGCCTATGATTCAAATGAGTATCACCCTCCAAAGTCATTCTCTTGGGAGACTGCATTCTTCTTCCAACAAATCTGGCATTGCTTAGAAGTTCAGAAGACCTTAGAGTTCAACTTCTTCATTTTACAGATGAAGAAACTGAGGCCTAGAAAGTTTGTGACATAGTAGTAATAAATAGGAAAACTGGGATTGGTACCTTCTTTGACTCCAAATTCAGAGCTATTTTTACTATACTTTGTAGTCTTTCCCACTATTGCATTTTTGAAAATTCTCTCTGGAAATAGGTGTTAGTGGCTGGACATACCTGTAACATGGTGACTAGAGTTAAGAAGATCTAGATTTGTGACCAAGCCCTAGCACTAACTATGTAACCACAGGTGACTGAATGAGGCTTTTCCTCCCCACCCAGCAGAATTCCCCTCTTACTCACCCAAGCAACGAGGTCCCCAGTACCCACTTCCTCTGCCATTGCTTAATTTCTTTCTAAGCAGAGAGAAGGAATAGTGTGACAAGAAGGAGCGGCCTTCGTGGGGGATGTCACAGTCCAGTGATTTCTATTCCTCATTTCTTTCAAAGGACGTACTCACAGCCCTCCCATACTCATATACTGAGAAGTACTGTGCTGTTAGCTGCCATATCTCTTCACTGTCCTAGTAATGAGTTTATCAACTCAGTCCTATAAATAACCAACTGACTTGAGTTCTTAAATAGATGTGACAGGCTTACAACTCCATGGCATTAGGCAGAGCTGGGCAAGGGAGGATCATGGAAAAGACCATGACAGCAAGGGAACGTGGAGCATGGTGAATTCAGGAAAAGGTTTTCCTCAGGAAGAAGCAATTTTTAAAACCTTAAACAGGAAGCTTGTTTTCCATGCCCAGATTCTTTTTTTTTTTTTTTTCCTCCTTGAATAACAAGAAAAAAAGGCAGTGGAAAAAATTCTGGACTACATTAGATCTGTATTTCAGTCAAAGCTCTACAACTGACTTGCTGTGGAAACTTAGGGAAATTATTTAACTTAGAGCTTGGTTTCCTCATCTGTATAATGAGGAGGGTTTGGCCCTGGTATTCTCTAAGATCTCTTTCAATATAATATTCAGACTTCTATAAGTCTGAATGTCGCAAAAGAACTGTCTAGAAATTAAGATTTATCTTGAAAATGCTTTCCCTTGGCTACACTGTACAGACTTTGTCAGTAAAGAGTAAAAAAAAAAAAACAAAGCTTATGTTTGGCCATCTCAGACAGGAGGTGCTGGGAAAAGATGCTAAACTAGGGCATTGAGCAGTGACTGGAGGAAGGTTGATGTGGAAGTGCAGTATCCATTTTTAGGAAGAGTAAAAGCCTGCAGAAGTGAGGAATGCTGGGAGATAGATATGTGAGCCAGGACATCAACATTGAAAGCCTGAGACCAAACCATTACTGTAGGGCAATACAGAATAGAAAAACAACTAAAGAAATATGCCTCTCCAATTCAATTCAACAAACATTTCTAGAATATACAAGGCAGAAAGTGTCCCAGTAAACATCTATAAGCACAGTATTAGTTGTCTTCCACAGGCTCAAGACTAAAAAACTGAAGATAGAGGAGCAGAGTCTAGGACAAAGACACTGTGGTCCCAGCTTTTACACTAACCAAGTGTGTGATCTTGACCAAACTGATTCATCCTTGTAGGCTTCAGTTTCTTTATCTTTTACAATGAAGGGATTGCTAAGGCCCCTCTCAGCTCTAACATTTTATGTTCAGAGGTCCCTTCCCAGTTCTAATATTTTTATATTGTTTAATATGCTAGCTCTAAAATTCTGTGCTCTAAATTCTCTTCCAGTTTTAATATTGTAAGATTCTATGTTTTAAAGTCTCTCCCGATTCTAAGATGTTATGATTCTAAAATCCTAATTAATGAGTGCTTATCATACATTTCCACCATACAATCCTGCCTGTTTCAGTTCCTCGTTATAAAATGAGCTACAGAAAAAATTAGCAAATGGGGGTGACCTAAATGAGGTCCACAAAGAGTCAGAAACAACTAAATGACAACCATACATCTCATCACTGTGCTGTGCACTGGGGGGACCAGAGAAGAAGATATAATATTTGCTTCAACTTGAACTTCACCTGGAAAAGGATGCTGGATATGGAAAGGACTAAATGTTCAATAAATGTTGAGTTACAAAGTTTTAAATGGTATTTACATAACCTTTTAATATGATACATGCCCTGAGGGAGGGAACTAGAGGGAAGGAGAGAATTTGGAACTCAAAATCTTTAAAAATGAATGATGAAATTAAATTTAAACAAAAAGAAAATAAATGTTACATACCTTGAAACAACTGCTCTAGCTGATTGTCATGGATTATTATTATAGTTCATACTTTGAAAGCAGGAAGGGACCTAAGAGATCAGTTAGTCCAAGAGTTCTTAGCCCAAGGTCCACAAAGGAACCTCTTTCTCCTCTTCATTTATAGATATTAGTGGGACTATGAACTTAGATGGGAAAAAAATTCCCATCTTCTAACTGAACAACTGAACAACTTCTAACTGAAAAATAGCATTTCTTTCTTTAAATTTCTATGAAGATTGTTTATTATTCAAAATTATTTAAAAGCCTTATCCTGAGAAGGGATTCATAGGCTTCAACAGATTGTCAAAAAAAAAAAAAAAAAAAATCTAAGAACCCTTGATCTAGTCCAACCCCTTCACTTAAGGGTAAGGAGCCTCAAGCCCAGAGGTAATAAGTAGGGATCAAATTAGATAATAATTATAAAGCATTTAACCCAGAGTCTAATACATGCTGTATATGTTAGCTATTATTATACAGTTATCTACTATATGCTAGACACTGTGACAAGATATTTAGCTAATATCTCACAACTCAGTGAGATATCCCCATTTTACAGTAGAAGAAACTCAGACAAACTTCAGAAATTCAAGGCCACACAGCTAATATCTGAGATTGGTTTTAAACTCAGGTCTTCCTGACAACAGGCCCAGTGTTCTAACTATTGTACCACCTACTGCTTCAAATCACAGATTTCAGATACAAATGCAAATGTTCTGGCAACAAATCCAGTAATCTATGATTATTTAACACAAACAACATGGCAGCAGGGCAAATATTCTTTTCCTGTTTCAGGTTTCTAATTCAGGAGAAAAAAGCCCCAGGACTCCCTAGACTATGGAATGTAATAGTCCCTGAACTTGGTATCTCTACTGCCCATAAAGTCTGCACTAGTGTCCCCTCCTACAAGGCCTTTTGATTAGATGTCCTTTAAGGTCTTTTCCAGGAGTAGCTAGGGGTGCAATGGATGGAACACTGGGCCTGGAGTCAGGAAGATTCATCTTCATGATTTCAAGTCTGACTTCAGACATGCACTAGCTGTGTGACTCTGGGTGAGTCATTTAACCCTCTGTCTCCACTTTCTCATTTATAAAATGAGCTGGAGAAGAAAAATGGCAAATCACTGTAGTATCTCTGCTCCCTAAATGGGGCCATAAAGAGTTGAAAACAAGTAAACAACAAGATCATTTCAATTTATAAAACTGTGATCTTATGATATTGATTCCTCCCAGCTACTAGTGCCTTTTTCAAAATGAATTCACATATTTATTTTATATTTACCAATTTGTGTGCACATTATTTCCCCCAGTGGAATGTAACTTCAATGAGGAAAGAGAACTATTTTGTTTTTGTATCCTCAACATCTAGCATGGTGTCTGACACATAATAGGTGCTTAATTAATACTGAATTGGATTCATGTTTAGATGCCAATTTTTGGCTAAATTATGTCCAAAGGAGGGCTATCAGAACTGGAAGCTATGACATATATGGACTGGTTGAAGAAGGTAACTTGATCAAGAAGAGAAAAAGCCAGACATAGGATGTTGTCATCAAATATCTGACATGCTATCATGTAGAAGAGAAACTAAATCTGCATGGTACCAAAGGACAGAATAAGGAGTGCTAGGCTAAAATTACAGAGAATTTTTTCACTTAAGAAATGTTCTAAAAAAAAAAAATGAAACTGATAAAAAGTGGAATGACTTGCCTCAAAAGAAAGAGAGAATACATATGAAGTGCTTTGCAGAACCTTATAGCACTATCTAAATGAAAGTTATTATTTTAAAAATAATTAATTGCAATTAGCAACAACAATAATTTCCCCATTCTTAGAGGTTTTCAGGGAGACCCTGAATGGCCACTTATTAGAGATATTTTAGGAAGGTTTTCTGATCAAGTTCGGGTGAGATTTGGGTGCATTGGATAGACTACCAGACTTGAAGTTAAGAGTACTTATCAAATTCTGTGAATTCAAATCTGGTCTCAGACACTTCCTAGTTGTGTCACTTTGGTTAAGTCATTTAACCCTTTTTGCCTTAGTTTTCTCATCTATAAAATGAACTGGAGAAGGAAATGGAAAACCCACTCCATTTTCCTAGCTAAGAAAACCCCAAATGGGGTCATAAAGAATCATACATGATGGGGGAAAAAAAAAAAGACAACAATTGAAAGGGTTAGATTCAGTGGTATGCTGGTAAATATTTGGCAACTGACTTGCCTTCCCCTTCCAAAAAGTATTCCTGACACACTTTTAAGTTGAATCTGCATTATTAACATTTTTCCTTGCATTCCTAAGTCTAGACAATCAACAAAAAAAAAAGCAATCAAGTCTTGATTTGTAGAGTTTGCCGACTGTGGAGGTATAAATGCTCACAATGAAATTTTCACAATGGCTCTAGTTACAGCTGTTTCCAACACATCCCTGGTTGGGCTAGATGGCCTCTGAGATTCCATCATTATATGTCCAGTGCCTGGGCAACCATCTCCTACCCAAAAAGTCCTTTTGTATTTCCTCTGGCTAACTAATTGCCTCCATGCTCCAGTGAGCACCAGATGCGTAGAGGAGTTAGTATTTTTCCAGTCAGCTCATCATTTAAAGGGGTGGAGTGTGAGTCCTGTGCCATTGCTGTGAACCATTCCCTTCCAAATTCAATTCAGCAAACACTTATTAATTGCTTCCCAGAAAGAATCATAGAGATATCTAGTTATGAAATCCAAGGCTGTTAGGCTAGAAGAGACAAAAGACTATCTAGACCAAGAGTTTCTGTCTTATTATTATTATTATTTTTTGCTGAGGCATTTGGGTTAAGGGACTTACCCAGGGTCACACAGCTAGGAAGTGGTAAGTGTTTGAGGCTGGATTTGAACTCAAGTCCTTCTGACTTTAGGACTCTATCCACTGCACCATCTAGATGCCCCCTCTAACTGTTTCTTTAGCAGTCTGGTAAAACCTATAAGACTGACCTCTTGTATAAAATAAAATATACAATTTCAAAAGAAACCAATAATAATGAAACAAAGTTCATATAAAAAGTTAGCTGGAGAACCAGAAAAAAAAGTCCTGTGCATTTCTGCTTGGGGGTCTTTCAATTAGACCACACTGCCTTTCATTGTGTTCTAAGTACAATATGAGATACCAAGAAGTTAATGTAGTTTAGTGGTGTAGTGAATAGAGTGCTGGGCCTGCAGTCAGGAAGATCTATCTTCCTTAGTTCCAATCTGGCCTCAGACGAATAAGCCACAAAACCCACCACCAGGGAATTGACAACCAAGCTGGAGAGGTATATTCAAGGAATCTTACATTTCCTCAAAATGTGCATTCCCTTAAACAGTGCAGAATCACGACCCATTCATTCCTTCTCCTCCCATGCAACTCCTTTCCATGTCTTCCCTAAAGATTCCCACAAGGGATCCTTTAGGTCTCTTAATATTTTATTGGAAACAATCTAGCACATCAATCACCAACTGCTATCTTTTGCTCTTGGCTGAGATAGTGATTAGACTCTTGGCTTTTTCATGATGATTGATTTAAATAATTTCTGTAGGGAATCATGATAGTCTATATTGATGTCCAATATTTAATTCATTTCTATATTCTACTTCACTTGCTTGTTTAAATAAATCAGTTTGGGGTTATTTTAATTGATTGCTATATTTCTCATTTTTATTCTTAAAATTTGGTGTTGATTTTGTTTTTTGTATTAACAAGTCAATAATCTAACAGAATACAAACAGCTGACTTGGAAGTTATTCCAATGCAAGCAATGAAATACTTTTTATCTGCTGATACAATCAATTTCCTATTTTGTAATATTAGTGTTGGTTATATCCAGCATCTCTCATCTCTCTTCTTGAAAAATGCATTCATGATATGCATGCATGAGGCTTCTGTGTAGCCAATATGCCTTAAGCTGATATTTTTGACCTGCATCATGCTTTCCCATTTATTTTTCACCATCATTCCCTGTGCCTCCAAGGAAATGCCTTCCTTTGCCAATTACTAACTTAAATGCTGATTTAATTCAGAGGGTCTTATCAAGGTCTTCATAGTATTTCTTTATCTTTTTATCTCGTATATAGTGGCCTTTTTGTTTGTGCTCATTGCATAGTCATCACTGTAAAATAAGATGACCAAGTATCCCATAAAATTATATTTCTTCTTGCCTTTGGGTGCATCATGACTAACCCCACCATCTGCCCTTCTAAGGAGAACCTGTGAAACTTCTATTTAGGTGCAGTTTGATTATGTCTTCTGGCTTCTTTGCAAGAATGCCAGTATTGATATGACTTAGTCTTTCCAGCCATATGCTGACTCACTGGTGAATGGATAAGGCTTTCACGTCCAGAGTGCCAACAGTTCCTATACTTGCAGATTATCTGGAAGCTGTATGATTCTGGGCATCATTTGCCATTTTGCTGCCACCCCCCATGTCCCTGCAGAAGTAGAGAACTCCATAGAGCTGAGACTCCTATCTGTCTTTCCTCCATGGGCTGTCCAAATCATTCTCCCACGGCCAGCAACTGCACACCTATAGACCTAGGGATATCTGTGTATCTGCGTTGTTGTTTAGCTATTTCTGTCACGTCTGATTCTCTGTGACCCACGTGGAGGTCTTCTTTGCAAGGTACCGAAGCCGTTTGTTGTTTCCTTCTCAGGCAATGAAGATAAGGTGTCTTGTGCAGATTACGCAGCTGCAAGCATCTGAGGCTGGGTTTGAAGCCAGGAAGAGTCTCCCCGATTCCCAGCTCAGCGCCACCCAACTGCCATCATGGATAAATACGTACGTGCCCATGTGTGCGTGCAGAGACAAATACTTGTACAAGGCACGTGTCCATGAATGTTGTCTGCCACTTCATCATAGGATGGCCTCTGAACTTTTGTGTGAACTGGATTTAAGTAAGCAGAACCACACAAAGGCTCTTCCAGACTCATCGAAGGCCAGAGACCAGACAGCAATCAGGGCATCTGGCAATAAGCTGGGTGCAGTGGTGGCCCTGGGGCTGTTAGGACATGCTGTACCCATCCCCTGACCCACCAACATGTCCGAAGCCTGTTCTAGAGGCCCTTCTGCTGAGATGTAGGGGGCTGCTGGGCTTCCTGCAGCCCTGGAGGGAGAAGTGGACACCAAAGGTGGAGGAGCAGCCCTCCCACCAGAAATGGTGGGCCTCCTGATCCCCCACCACAGCTACATCCCCAGACACAAGTGAAAAGATAAATAGAAATAGCGGGTTACAAGTAGTGAGTGCCCAGTGAATAATGCAGTAAGGGCTGCAGATGAGGCGCTCCCAGAGTGGTCAGAGAAGGTTTCAGAGAAAGCTAAAAGCTGGGCCAAGTAACTTATGGGTTCAACTCCTGGTTACGTGGCACCGACAAAATTCAGTGGCACAGCACTAAGAATGTTGGCCTTGGAGCAATAAAACCTGGCTTTAAGACCTGATTCTGATATTTACTAGGTGGGTGTTTCTGGGCAAGTCGTTTTCACCTTTATAGGCCTTATTTTCTCCCTCTATAAAATTAAAAGTTGAACTAGCTGGTCCAAAGATCCTTTCCAGATCTAAATCCCATGGTCCTAAATCATTCAATCTTTTTGAACTTCAATTTCCCCATTTATAAAATAAGGATAATCACATGGGTACAGAACACCTTATAGGAGTTGTGGGGAAAGTACATTAGAAATTGAAGCACTGTGGCTATAGGAGCGAGTTCCTTTTAATTGATATTCCCCAATCACATTACACTTATGTTCAATAAAAACTCATTTTAGTTACATAAACATTAGTGAGCTGGCAGTCCAATCTAGTCACCTTATAGGATTGTGATAAACACACAAGCCACACCTTGTGAGAAGTCCCATGCCCATGTACACTCCTACACCCCACTCTATGACTCAGACTTCACAATCTCTCTCCCAGAGCCAAGGCTCTCCAGAAACCTGGGCCTAGGCCAGGTGTTGCCACCTAGACAAAGCCCCCAGGGTGAATTTGGTAACTTCCCAGTGTTCTGTACAACTCACCCACACTTCATTCTCTAACAATCAATGCTGTAAAAATCCTCCCTTTAATAACAGAAGCTGGCATTTCTATAGGGCTCGGGCTATTTCTGCCCACCCCTGATTCTCTACCACCCAATGATATAACAGTCCTGACTTATAATAACAGAAGCTGACATTTCCATTGGTTTTGGTAGTTTAAAGTGCTATCCTTGAGGTACCATCTTACCCCCCCTCAGACTGGCTAAAGTGATAGAAGGGGAAAAGGACAAGTGTTGGAGGAGGTATGGAAACATAAGGACACCATTGTTTATGGAACTGTGAATTGTCCCAACTATTTTAGAGAGCAATGTAGAAATATACCCAGAGTTAAAAACTGTATATACCCTTAAATCTAGTAATACAATGACTAGGAAAAGAACTTACATTCTCTAAAATATTTATAGTAATTACCTTTGCAAAGAACTAGAAATTGAAGGGATGCTCACTAATTGAGGAAATTAGTGGGATATGAATGTGATAGAATACTACTATACTATAAGAAATGATGAGCTGGTGGATTAAAGAAAAATATGGAAAGACTTGCATGGTTGGGGTTTTTTGTTTTTTAAGTTCAAGATAAATACATATATTTTTTAATTTTAAAAAAGAATGAAAATAAATGCTGTCCTCATATGGGCCCTGTAGACTAGGTAGTACAACTAACTGCTTTTATCCAAATTTTACAGAACAGCAAACTGAGGTTCAAAAAAGGAAATGTCTCTCTACTTCTCTGACTCAGTTTCCTCATCCACAAAATGGGATAATAATATTTGTAATACCTCCTTCATAGGGTCATTTTAAGGAAAGAACTTCATAAACTTAAAGTACTACAGAAATGTATGCTATTATCATATAGTTGTTAACAATTCACTCCAAAACACATCACAAAGTATTTAGCTTAGATCAGCATGCTATATAGTGCCATGGATGTTTTGGAGCATGGGTTACCAAAACTAAAGAATTCATACTTAATGGGCAAATTTACATTAATAAGCTTATTGATACTTATCTAGGTTGTTCTCAAACATTCCTATTCTAGAAACCATCCCTAAAGCCATTCAGATTGGTAGGATCCACCAGCACTTGCACTCAGCTGGAAAAGCTTCAAACATTCACAGTCTATCAAAATATTGGTGAAATGGCAATCTAATGCAATCAAAAGCATGATAACTGTAGAGTCAGATAACATCCTAGGTTTGAATTGCATGTCTACCACTTATTAATTAACTGTGTAACCTGGGGCAAATATTCTTGCCTCTTTGAACATCAGAGTTACAAAATATTAGAGAGCTGGATGGAAACTAGAACTACAGAATCTTAGAACATATTAATCAACTGACAAGGTTGTATTAAAACATCTACTGTTTTCCAGGCATTATACTAGGTACTAGATATACAAAAGAAAAAAAATAAATAAATGGTGCCTGCTTTCAAGGACTTTCATCCTATAGGAGGAAGCAGCATGCATACAAAGCACATACAAATAAGCAGCTAGGTAGTGCTACAACATGGGACCTGAGCTCAAGGATACTTAACTTCTATCTGCCTTAATTTCTTCATCTGTAAAATAGGCATAATAAAGGCACTTATTTCCTGGAATTGTTGTGAAGATAAAATGAGATAATATTTGCATAACACTTAGCAAACCTTAAAGTGCAATATAAATGCTACAAGCATAGATTATTAGAGCTGGAAGGGATATCAGAACATAGATTAGAATAAAGAATGTTGAAATATGAAGATTTTAGAACATAGAATGTTAGAGCTAGAAGATATCCTTTCATCTGACAGAGGAGGAAACTGGGACTGAGACTGGGCTGTAACCTACCTAGGTTTCATAGCCTTAGTATACTTGTACTACTTACCTTGAAGAGATGTTGTGAGGAAAATGTACATAAAGTGATCTGTAAACTATAAAGTGTTCTCTCATCATCAGTTCTTCATCTGTAACCCACTGAGGAATTCCCCAGACTCTTACTGGTAAGTCAATCAATATCTTCCCCCCTCCCTCTCCCCAACTGCTGATCTTGTGATCAGGAAATTGTGCTTAATTACTCTTCTGTATATACAGTTCAAATCATCAACACTCAGAAGAGCAACTAAGGCTAAAATGTTTTAAACAACCTGGAAAATTCCTTTTGCTCCCAATGTTTTCCAAGGTCATTCCAACAGTGCCTCATGACTAGACATGGAACAGTCTTCCAGAGACAGGAGCACATTTTTCTCCAATGTCTACGCCCCAGGCTCTTGTGGTTCAGGGCACAAATAAAGTCCTATCCCAAGCTTAATTTGGTAAATATCACTGAAATTCAGGAGGGTGAGAAACAGCCAAATTTAAACATGAGTCACTTAAATAAGGTGTGGTGCCAGAGGGCCTAGGGAGGGATTCCTTAATTCTCCCCCCCCAAAAAATAGTATTTATTTAGAAAAATAGTAGTCTATGTATTAACAAGCACCTCCCTCATTCTCTTAGCCAGGGTTTATCAAGCTTTATCTATAAGATAGAAAATGTTAGAGCTATCAAAGACCTTAAATATCAGAGCAGGAAGGCACTTTACAGATCATCTCTTTCAAACCTTTAATTTTGCAGATCAAGAGATTGAGACTCAGTCACATAATGGCTGAATTGTGACTTGAACCCAGTTCTGACTTTCAGTTCTCTTCCCAGGTTGCCATGCTGCCTCCAGTGTAGGGGTGAGGGTGCCTGGTGACACTTAAAGTTGAGGTATGCTTCTAGTGGTTTTGTAAAACTACTTTAAAATGCATTTATATTTGTATGAGGATATGGTGGAATGATTTAATCTGTTTTCTTTTTATTGTTCTGTCTCCAAATTTGCCATTTTCCTCCCCACTTTGGAAGGCCAGAGTTATTTCCAAGTAGCAGTGTGGAATGATGGAAATAGCACTGACTCTGGAGCAGCATGACTTGAGTCCACGTCTCCCTGTAGACATATACTACTTTTGTGACCATTCTCAAACCATTTATCCTCCCAGAGCCTCAGTGCATTCATCTATAAAAGAAGTGAGATAGATCAGATGGATTCTGAGGACCTTTCCAACTCTAGATGAATGATCCTCTGATTATAAATGTGTTCACAGAAAATCAAAATCAAAAGTCACCCCCTCTGTAATATAAATCCCTTGTACAACAGCTCTGACAAAAGCCATCCAACCTCTCTTGGAGACCTTCCAAGTGGAAGAAGCCTTCTACTTCCCCAGGGAGGCCATTATAGCTTGTGACAGCTCTAATTGTTAAGAAGAGTTTAAATGTACCTTTTTGCTTTGCTCCTCTTGCTGTTGTCAGGGGCCAAGAACAAATTTAGTCCTTCTTTCATATCATATTCCTTCAACTACTCAAAGATGGTATCATGAGACACCCTTCTCTTCCCAAGGCTAAGTATATATATTATATGCAGGCAAAAAGTATATTTCATTTTCCAGTCATTTTAGTGGTGTCCAGCTCTTCATGCCCCCATTTAGGGTTTTCTGGACAAAAATACTGTAGTGTTTTGCCATTTCTTTCTCTAGTTCATGTTACAAATGAGAAAACGGAAGCCAGCTTGGTTAAGTGATTTGCTCAGGGTCACACAGTTATAAAGTGTCTGAAGCTGGATTTGATCTCAGGAAGATAAAGCATTCTATCAATTGAGCCAACTACCTGCCCCAAATGGCATAAGAATCTGCACAAATGAGAATGAAAAACAAGGGTACAGTAGTGTGTCAAAAGAACATAGGGTTGGGGCAGCTAGACAGTGCAGAGGATGGAGCACCAGCCCTGAAATCAGGAAGATCTGAATTCAAATTTGGTCTCAGACACTTAACACTTTCTGGCTGTGATCCTGGGCAAGTCACTTAATCCCAACTGCCTCAGCAAAAAAACCCAAACAAACAAATGGTCTAGATTTAATTAGCCAAGTCAGAGGACTTGGATGTAAGCTTCATTCTGGGATGGATTGAAGAGCATCAAATCTGCCTTTAATATTTTCTAGATGCTGGAAATCCCTTAGAGTCTCCAAGGATCCATTTCCTCATCTTCAATATGGAAATACTAGTATTTGCATCACTAATTTCAGAGGATTTCGATTAATGCACTGCTTTGCAAATCTAAAAGCTTTCTAGAAATGTGACTTCTTTTTGTTTTAGCCCTGACATACAGTGTGACTCTGAACAAGTCTAATCACCACTGGTTCTATGTGTAAAATCCTTTGTCCCCTCTCTTTTACCTTGGCTCACCTTGTCTCCTGGCTCCTTTGGTATCAGAAGCTACTCTCAGCTTGGGAGGTGGGGAAGGATCTAAGCATTTTTCAGTTTTGAGGATCCTGAAAGTAAGTTTACTTCCCAAAAAACTGTTCAAATGCCCAATTCTCTAGCCTTCTTGCTCAGTTCTAACATCAAATAGAGGCCTTCTGTTCCTAGATGATATAGTAACTCCAGAATATAAACAGCACATTGTTTTGCATCTTAACTATAAAATAGTTTTGGTAAAAACATTTATCAAACCCATATGCTGCCTCTTATTTTTTTTTCTTTTCTAGTCCTGCTCCCCACCCTCATCCCTTTTCAGATGGTTTCCTACTGATTCATTCACTCCTAATATAGATTTGTATCTTCCCTTTTTGGACAAAAAATCCCAAGAGCACTTTAGATTTCAGACAACTCAAACTAAAGACAGGTGGCCTTGGGGGATTACCAAGGGAAAAATGGAAGCAGCAAGGTGTGTGTGTGTGTGTGTGAGAGAGAGAGAGAGAGAGAGAGAGAGAAAGAGAAAGAGAGAGAGAGAAAGAGTACTGGGGAGAGGTCTGATGTCGAGAAATCTGGGGAAATGGGCTAAATTATATTTAAAGACCTTTCTAATTCTAACATTCCACGTCACAAAATCCCTTTCAGCTCTGAAACTGTAGGTTCTAAGATTTCTTCTAGCTCCCATATCCAAGAAAGAATCTGTTGGTAAATGTTCAACAAATGTTCAACGATGAAGGGGTTGGTGGGGAGCCAGAGACAAATTGCATGTGTGACATACTTTAAAGTTTAATCTGCATTATTCACATTTTCTCCATCACTTTCTTAAGTTTAGACAATCAACAAAACAAGCAACCAAGCCTTGATTTATGGCATTTACCAATCTCTGAGGTATAAATGATCACACTAAAAATTTAACAATCAGCTCTCTTTAGCACACCCTTGGATTCAAAGATTCCAATTGAATAAATCAAAACATTCTCTTACAGAGAAAGGGATCCTAAAAAAGATTTACATTGGGGCAGCTAGGTGGCGAAGTGGATAGAGCACCAGCCCTGAATTCAGGAGGACCTGAGTTCAAATATGATCTCAGACATTTAACATTCCCTAGCTGAGTAACCCTGGGCAAGTCACTTAACCTCAATTGCCTCAGCAAAAAGCAAAAAAAAAAAAAAAAAAAAGGTTTACATCTTTGCAGTGGATTGTTATTAAGGGTGGGCATCTAGGTGACACACTGGAGAAAGAGCTAGGCCTGGAGTTAGGATGGCCTAAGTACAAATGTGGCCCTCAAACACTTAAAACTACATGACCCTAGTTACTTTTTTTGCTTGTTTCCTCATCTATAAAAATGAGTTGAAGGAAATGGCAAACCACTCCAGTATTTTTGCTAAGAAAATCTTAAGTGGGGTTACAAAGAGTCAGACATGACTGAAATGACTGAACAACATTATTAAGGGCCTGAATTTAGCTCTGCTTGGTCAATAGAGTGTAAATAATGAATGTCTAGCCACCAGATTTGAATCCACCTGAAGAGCTCAAAGCCTAACCTGGAAGAGATCCAAGTCTATGGGCAACTCAGGCTTAGCCCCAACTCAATGCTGTTCCCCACCGTACTCTGTGTTTCTCACCATCAACTTCCAAACACAATGTCATATTTTCGGCATTCTGGGAATCCCAGAAGGGAGAGAAAAACAGCTGCTCACAGCGTCCCTCCCCTCCCCCCACCAATAAATAATAATCTATCAACATCATCCTCCCCCATGCCCAGGCCAGCTACCATTCCAAGAGCTACCCACTATGAGAAAAAGTAGTTCCATCAAAAAGACTCCCCCACTCCTTCCCCCTCACACACACACACACACACACTACCTCCCACCACCGCTGCTGCTTCTTACATGGGCCAAGCTGCTTTCTGTACACCAAATGTGTTCAGGGAAGTAGACTGTCTCAGGGCCAAGAGTACTGGACTTGGGGTACAATCCTGCCTCCACCACTCACTAGCTATAGGAAAGTCACTTCCCCTGTCTGACCTCAGCTTCCTTATTTGTGAAATGGAGGTAAAACTAAAAAATCAAATCAGATAATGATTGTGAAAAGAGCTTTGAAACTGTGAATTATTATTGTTATTAAAGCAGGCAGTGGAGTAGGCCTGATTCATTTGAATTGTTCCTTTTAGGTAAATAATAATTATCTGCTTGTCTAAGGTCAGAACTGTTATTATAAAAGAGCAAACCCAGAACAGTATAACCCAACCTGTTGCCCCTCCCTTTCTGACCCCCTTCCTCTCCTACCCTCAATTCTCCACTTCTGAGGACAGAGGACTTGCCTTCATTTTCCAACTATAGCATCAACTTTAAGAGCTGGAATCTTTCCTAGACAATCAGGGGCTGCTTTTAAATGCGGCTTACTGATGAGGGGTGATTTGGTGAAATGAAATACCTCATCTTTAAGTCTAATTGCTGGGTAGCCATGGCCTGAGTTAGAATAATAGAATGTTAGAAGAGATCTGAGAGACCATAGAGGCTAAACCCCTCATTTTACAGAAGAGGAAACTGAGGCTTAGAAAAGGGGAGGTGAGTAATTAAAATTCATACAGTAAATCAGAGTAAGGAAAATTTAATTACATGACCTTGGATGTCTCTTTACTTCTCGGTGTTAATGGCAATAGTAATCGTTGCCTTGCCAGAACTTGTTTAAAATGTCATGAGAGGAAAATGCAGGGGCAACTGGATTAGAAGCACAGCTCTTTCACTTTGTGTGACTTTGAACAAATCAAATTCACTTCTAGACTTTTACTTTCTTCTCTGGTAGAAAGAACATTAATACTCACTTCATCTATTTAGCTGGGCTTTTTGTGAAGATCAGATAAGATAATGCATCAGAGAGTGCTCAGTATTTGTAATGAGCTATGTAAGTGTAAGCTATTATTATTACTTTACTGGATTCCCTCAACCCATTAAGTAATTGCCATTATAGATCACTGCCTTGGGTCACATCCCGAGAGAGCTGAGTTTGCTCCAGCCAACTTTTCATTTTCTCCTTTGTAAAGTAGTCAAAGTATCATCACTGCAGCCCGGAGCCCCTAAGATCTGTACTTTGTTCTTAGAGAAATCCTATAGGGCTTGTTCTCTAAGACATGAATGAGTTTAATATATAATCTCTGTCATACAGCCTTCTCAACAAAACAGTACTAGATCCTCTGGAAGGTGAGCTGAGCTACTGCCTGTCAATCAACCTCAGTAGTTACCTCTAAAATGTGCCTAGTGAGCACTTCAAACAGCTTCCCCAGACTCCACAAACACTGGGCATCATAGAACCCACCCAGTTTCATTGAGCATCTAACACTTGGGAAAGCTGAAATAAGAGAAGAACAGATAGCTGCTTACTTTTTTTAAAGAGTTTATAATCTAGTTGGGAAAACAAGAAAAACACAGTTAAAGGCTAGTTGGCTAGAGGGATGAATTTGGAGTCCAGGGTGTGAATTCAAATGAAGACCAAGCCCTTACTAGCTGTGTGAAATTGGGCAACATCCCCTACCCCTCCCCTCATAGTGCTTTGCAAACTTTTAAGTTCGACATAAATGCTAGCTAGTAGTAGTAGTAGTCTCATACATAGTGAAACTATAAGCAAAAAGACTACTTTTTTTAAAAACCAAACCAGAATTTATACAATAAAACCTTTAAAAATCATAGTATTGGCAGCTTCTACAAGCATTTCTTTTCTCAAACCATGATTAAAGAGAGACAAAGACAAAGACAGACACACAGAGCCAGAGAGAAAGGGGAAGGGAAGGATAGCAATGTAATATAGTAAAAAGAACCCTGGTCTGGAGACCTGTGCTTTAATCCCATCTGTGCTACTAAAGTGTGTAACAAGGAAGAGTCACTCCCCTTCATGAACCTTTGTCCTACATCTATAAGATGGGAGGACAATATGAATGTAATGGAAGTTTGCTATATAATAATAAATCACAAATATATAGATTTCAGATAAACGTGGAAAGGTTTGTCTAAACTAGTGCAAAGTTAAGAGCAAAATCAAAAGGCCAATATACACAGTGACTACAACCATGTAAATGAAAAAATTGCTAAGAGGAAATAGAGTGCTGGATAATAGAAAACAAAAATGGTGCTAGAGAACAAATCATGGAGCATAACTTCTTCCTCTCGGCAGTTCAGGGAACTACCAAGGCAGAATGTCACATAATGATGTAAGGTCTGGCCACATTGTGTCAGGTATTTTTTGCTTAACTGTTAAAGCAAACAGTCTAAGTTAAATTAACCCATAGAGGTTATTCCACCAATCACGCTCAAAGTTGCGTTTCCTGATTCTGACTAACTATACTTTGGAGCCTATTTCCAACCATGGGGTGACTCAGTGTGGAGAGGACTCTGCATTTTGGTATGGCATGAAAAATTCTGAGTGATCTCTTAGACTTTCTCTGCTCTGTAATAGCACCTCAGTGTGTTGTACCAATTAAAATAACTGACAGCTCCTGCTTTGACCCTCCAGGTGACATCATGTAACTCAGATATTTCCAGTGTAGAGTGAGAATGGGCTGGTTCTTTACACCTCCAGCATCCACAACAATCTTGTCCACTTGGTACCTGGGGCATGAGGGCTAAAGTTAATGAGCTTTTGCCTGGATCCCAGACTGCCTTTTCCTTTTTTGTGTTCTTTCGTGACTTCAAGCATCTATCCAGAAATGATTGTGTCCAGGCTTAGAAGCAATCTTGTGAAGAAGTCCTGGCTCCCATCAAGTTTGAATTGCACAGTGGCAAGAGGACATGTTCCTGGCAACTGGTCCAGTAATCTTGGAGAGGGTAGCAATTGACAAGACAGTTGGTCCAAGCCTTTCCTGTTTACCAGCAGACATATCCCAAGAGTTGTTTGAGAGTATAGGGTCAAAGTAACAGAAAATGCTTAATTAGCAGTCCCTCAAACTTCTTTATATTCTAATGGAGGTTAAGAATCACCTTCCCAGAAGACTATAATAGTAATTATAAACTACATTACTTAATCCAGTTTTAAGTCTTTCTGTTAATAAGTACTCTGTGTTTCTTAACATTTCCTTTGTTGGTAGGAATAAATTACCCATCCATATTTGATTCACACTTTATACTGAGAACCTTCTTACTTCCCCCTTTTGTGGGAAACTCTAGGTGTTAGTAATAATCTAAACTGCACTGACCTGGTGGATTAACAAACTAAGATGTAAGAGAAAAGGGAGCCTAACCCCTCCCAAGAGAGGCTAGGTTTCCCAGAACTGAATTTGAACCAATTTTCATCTCTTAAGAACAGAATAAGGAGTGGGGTTTATATTCAGAAACTTGGATGTATAAACAAAAGGTGTCAACAGATTTTTTGAAAAGCAATTAAATAAAAGTATGGGCTGGCACAATTATCTGTAAGGTCAGCTGGCCAGTCAATAAGCATTTAAAATACTTATATATATCAGGCCTTTACTAAGTGTTAAGGGATATAAAGAAAGGCAGAAATAACCTGTGCCCCAAAGAAATTTACATTTTAATGGGAGAAATAATATGAAAAACCAAACTAAACAAGAAAAAAAAAACAAAAAATAAAATAAAACTAAATACATCAAGATACATTCAGAATAAATGGAAGGTAATCTGAAAGTTTTACATTTCTATGATTGTATATTCTAAGGATCTTTTTAGCTATAATATTCTGTGTTCTAAAGTCCCTTCTACTTCTAATATCCTATGTAATAGATTCTTTCCAGCTCTGACATTCTATGTTCTAGATATTCTATAAGTTTAAGAAAACTGAATGTTTCTTTTTCAAGAACTGCTATGAAAACTCCAGGAGTCATTTTAAAACCATACTGGCCACAGGCCCAGTTCAGTCATGAAGCTCAGGCAGGGAGGAGTAGGGCTTTGTCATTTTGGATAACTACCTCTCCGAAGTCTTCTCCTAAAAGAGTGGGCAAAAAAAGTTAGGAAAACATTCTAAGTTTGCAAACACCACCCACCTAAGTCCAGATAATGTCTGCCATTTCAGTTTAACAAAAGAACCACCAGCAGTTCCAATAAATGGTTCCATGTTGATATTATAGCCTTGAGCTCAGCAATATAAACAATTGCTGCACTGGAATAAGAGAACCTTGGAATATTAAAACTTCGAGGGACCTGGAAGATCATTTAATCTAATCCCCTTTGACTGAAGAGGATATGACTGAGGATCAGAGAAAGGAGTGATTTTCCAGGAGCCAATCAGCAAGTTGGAGAAAGTCAGGATTAGAATCTAGATGGGTGGATTTCTTAGCAGAATTCTTTCCACTCTACAGCTTCTCTACCTACTTAATCATAACAATCACCACACAGACTGTGATATTTGCCATCCATGTCTCTCAATGTGACATATGCTGTTGAAAACAAGGTTGTATCTGTGTTTTCCCCAAGGAGATTTCTAGTGTGCATGACTCAGCTTAGTTGTCTACATTAGTTAACAAGACAGTTGTATTTCCATGTCCTTAAAAGGCAGATATGGAATTATAGAAAGATCTTGGTATATGGAGTCAGAACACTATAGTGCCTCTGTTATTTTGTAGCTATATAATTTTCTAAACTTCCATTTGCAGATGTGTAAAATTGGGCTAATAATAACACCAGTACTACCTATCTCAAAGAATTGTTGTGACGACCAAATAAAACACACAAAACACTTTATAAACCCTAATGCAGTTTATACATTTTAACAATTTTATGGACCCAGTAACATTTTATATGCTTGTTACCCAAAGATTAGCCTAAATAAGTTTATAAAAACTTATTACCTGTTCAGAGTGATGAATTTTTGAACATGAAAACTCTCACCAAGGTGTTACAATATGTTTTGGTAGAGTTACTATCTATATTGGCAAAATTACAAATCCTTAATGTTTCAAAGTATTATTTAAAAATCATTAAAAACTATGATTGCAACACCGTTCCACCTGCATCGCAAAGAGGTTCAGAAAAGAGCATTGAACTGGAAATATGGACAACTTGTTTCAGCCCCCAGTTCTATGTGATCTTAGCCAAGTCATTTATCTCTCTAGGTCTTGGTTTAATCATGTAATAGAATGCATCCATCAGGTCAGTTATAGAAAAGATCTTAGATTTTAAATTTTAAAACTGGAAAGGCCTTAGAATAGGTACTTTTAGACCTAGAAAGAGGTTTAGGGCATAGAATATTAGAATATAGAATGTAGAATTGAAAGGGATTCGAGATCATCTGCTTGATACTAAAGAAAAACCATTCTTTTACATTCTGTTCTGTATGATAAAAATAATCAAATTCACACTCAAAAGAAAAGATATAAGAATGTTCCTCCCTCCCTTTTTTGGTTGTAGAGGGAAACTATGGGTAAGGAATACTTTATGTTTAATTTGGTTGATTTGCTCTTCAAAGTGGCTCAATAGCTTCTTTCCCCTTCTCCCTTATTTCTTTTTCTTTCTTTGTTATAAGGAGTGTAAAGTCTTTGAAAATAAAGATTTATTGCCTCTATTTTGCCCTTGTTTCCCTAGCACACCTAGCACAGTATCTAGCACATATGAGGCACTTAATAAATGCTTGCTAATTGATTGAAGGGAAGGCTTTCTAGGTGAGAAATGGGTAAGGATATGAAATGAAGGTGATATAAAAACAAATAATATTTTAAAAATCTTAATAACTCCATATTCAATGCTTCCTTCCAATTCCAACATGCCATTTCATTGTAGTCTTTGATTTAGGATCCCTTCCAGCTCTATGGCTGTATAACAAGTCATCTAGTCCAACTCCTAATTTTTGCAAATAACAAAACTCAGACTTAGGGAGGTAAAGTGACTTTGCATAGAAATCAGAGCACATTTCAATAAGTTTTCCTCCAATATAATAGAGATTAGCATCAACTACTGGGTTTAGCAGTACAGGAAAGTGTTTAGTGTGAAGTACTCATTTGCCTTCTATCTGGATTCAGACCAAAGCCCATTGCAATCTACTTCCTTTAATGTCTTTCCTTTCAAAGTACTGATATGAAACCCAAAGAGAAGAGAAGTAATTATGCAGTGGGAGTAGCTTGCATGTCACTAGCAGACTGTCTAACCAGCGGACAGGCTCTAAACAGTGACCTCAGAAACCACACCAAATGCTAAAAGGATGGGCAGGCTCTGTGTTAAAAGGTATATTATATTTTTACTTAATTTCCACCAGCTGCCTAAATACTGGTTTCCTTCCCCAGGTTCCTATCTTCATTTTTTTCCCCTTAAAATTCAGCATTTGAAGAACTGTCTGCTCTAGATTCCAAACCAAACTTTACTTCTGAAACATCCTCTTCTGAAGAAACAGCCAGTCTGGTAAAACATCACAATGACTACTACATTTTCTAACATATTTTCTTTTTCAAGTTTCTATATGTCATGTAAAAAAAAAAAGAAAGAAAGAAAGAAAGGAAGGAAAGAAGGGAGGGAGGGAAGGAGGGAGGGAGGGAGGGAGAGAGAGAGAGAGAAAGAAAGAAAGGAAAGAAAAAGAAAGAAAGAAAGAAAGAAAGAAAGAAAGAAAGAAAGAAAGAAAGAAAGAAAGAAAGAAAGAGTAAGCTCAGGTTTCTAGAATTGATTGCCACTAAGGAGTTCTCAGAATCTCCGTTTCTTTATCAAATGAGAGAACAAGTCATAGATGATTTTTAAGGTTCTATCCTGTTTTAAAAGTATAACTTCTCATAGTGTAGGTTTAAAGTTCTTTCCTATTTTGACATTCTATGCTCTAATGTTCCTTCCAGATCTGATATTTATGTGTGCTCTGCAAAGCTAGGCTGGATGACTCATAATCCTATCCCTTCTTTGTCCTCCTCCTCCATAGGAAAAATTGTGCTGCAACCTCTACTGTGGTTGCTGTTTCCAATGAACACATCCATGTATTCGGACAATAAAATCAAAGACTCAAAAGAAAAAATACACAAACCAAAAGCAAAAAACCTTGGTTTAGCTTGAAAATGTTTTCAGAACTGGTTCTTTTCAGAAGCTTGTTTTCATAAAATGTATCAACTATCCTCACCTCAGTAAAATAAACTCTATAAATAAGCCTATATGGCGTAAGGACATTAAAATTCCATTGCTCCGAAGTTTGTAAGCAGTGACAAGTGCCAAGGCAGAGTAGTAGAAAAAAACACATAAATGGGAGTCAGGAGACCTTGGTTTTTAGTCTTAGCTCATTCATATCTGGATAAACTGTATCTGAGTCTCATTTCCTCCTCTATAAAATGAAAGGATCAGGTTCGATGATCTCTAAAATGCTTTCCACTTCCAATTTTCCTTCCAGAAATAACATTTTCATGTTCTATAATCCTGGCTAGCAATGCTATTCTGTGTTCTAGGGGCCTTTCCAGTTCTGTCATTCTAGGTTCTAAAATTACTCCTAGCTCTTAAAATCATGAAGCCATGATTTTAAGAAATAACAATGATTTTAAAACAAAATGTAGCTTTAAAAAAAATTGGCGTGTACATTTATTCATGAGTAAACATTTTCCCCAAATTCTTTAACCTTCTGCCATAATAACTTTAGAATCTTGGTTTTAATACAAACTCTAATCCAAACATTTCATCTTCCAAGATTCATCATTGTTTTGTTTTTTGATGAAGTGAAGAGAGTTAAGTGACTTGCCCAATGTTACACAGCTAGTAAATGTCAAGTATCTGGGGCCACATTTGAACTCAGGCCTCCTGACTCCAGGACTAGTGCTCTATCCACTCTACTACTTAGTTGCCCCCAACATTGATTTTGCTTAAATATATATATATATATATGTATATATATATATATGAAATGGAAGAAGGGATGTGCTCTATTATTCTATTTTCACAAAAACTTCACTAACTTAAACAGATTTTATCCAGATGCTAATCCAAACTAGACTGAACAGTTTCCCTGGAATATAAAAATAGCAGTCTGAGAAAAAAGAAACTCTTTGCAAAGTAATGAGACTGGGCACCAACATTTTCCCAAGAGACTCTCCCAATGTTCAGAAAAACATCATCTCCATAAACCCCTCCCAGCCTGGTCTATCAAAGCCTCAAAAATATGTCCTCAATAGGGCAGTTTAGTCCATAATTGAACAAAAGATTTCCAAGAATAGCATAAAGATACATCAAACAATTACTATCCACATCACTATCCCTACTGCCATCACTAACCCTAACCCCCTACTGGGGTTTAAAATGATACAGTTTTTGAACTAAGAAGGAAATTTAGATCAAAGAATGTTCAGAGCTGAAGGGATTTTAGAAATCACCTAATCCAACTCACAAGTTTTACAGATAAGAAAATTCAAGTTCAGAAAGAAGTGACTTGACTTTTAGTGATAAAGAATCAAAGCCCAGGTCTCCTGATTCCTAGTCTAATATTCCTTCCACTGGGATAATCTGCATTTAGTCTGCTCTAATTTTACCAGAGGAACAGGTGCTATGCAAATTATTATCAAAACAACCTCTAGAGGCTAGTTTTTCCTAAGTGATCATTTTCCAGGTGGACTCCTTTAATATGAAAGCCCTACCTGAATGTTATCCTGGAAAAGCTGTTTTTCAGCTTGAAGTGTTTAAGGCATACCTTGGTTAAACCCTCTTATTCTAAGGAAATACATTTTAAATAAAAGCTTAGAAGTACTGATCAGGTAAGCATTTAAAGCTTATCCATTCACAATTTCTCTCTCTTCCCTTCCTGTTAAGCTCCAGACTGCACTTTGCAAGGTAGAAAGTAAATATGAAGATTTGAAATTGATTCTACATCAAAGGGGGTAGGTGGCGATAAAGTTTTAGCATAATTGTGTCTTTATCCCATGCAGAATGTCTTTAGTATTATATCAACCACCGAATCAAACTTGATCCTGTTTCAGTTGACTGCTGCAAAGTTAAGTGGCTCTGTATGTGAAGGGATCTGACCACCTGCTTGAAAGCTATCTGTGAAGATGGTTTTAGTATCAGCTAAGAGAGCCGTCTTAGGGGGCATCAGCTTTGGGATTGTATATGAGGAAAGATGGGCACTGGCTTGGTGTGTTAAGGGATATGGCCCTAATTTAGGGCTTTAGTGACTGAAGGCCACCATTTTCTTGGACCGTGTAAAACAGGGTGTGGCTACCCAAGGGACAGTGGGGACAATTATTATGAGGGGGAGTGAACATCTAAAAGAATGATGTCTGATCAAACACCAGCCTAGGGCAAGGGCTATATTCCAAGTGTGGTAGCTGGGCTGTGTGAAAGAGCAAAAGTACTGGTAGGGGGCTGCCACGTTACACATTCCTCCTCTACTCTCCATGTTCTTATGTCTTTAGAATCCCACTATTTATAAGGAAAGAAGAATTTGGAGAAGGGGGGGAAGAGGAGGAGGAGGAGAGCTCCAGAATCAGAATCCATGCTCTAGAATCAGAAATCCTTGACTTGGCTCCTCGACCAAATGAGATATGGGAAGATGGAGGCTGGGACCAAGTTTTCTTTTCTATTCTAGTCCCATTAGTCTATAATGGGGCACAGTGAGGAGGGGATAGGAAACTGGGGAAGGGGACAGAGTCGAGGGAGTCTTAGAGGGATGGAATCTAGCAGATGCTCATTAGCTGTCTATTTTTTCCTTCCCCCTCCCACTAGCTCCCGAAGCTAGCAGAAGGCGTAACAGGACCAAATCTCCAGGATCACACGGCCCGACCCCCGATTCCAGGGGGAATCAAGCAGACTGGCCCCGACTCCTGACTGACTCCCAACTCCCGACTCCCGACTTCCCACTTCCCACTCCCGACTCCCCACTCCCGACTCCCCACTCCCGACTCTGACTCCCGTGGCTCTAGGACAGCTCACTTACCCTCCTGCTCTTGCCGAGACTTGGAGAAGCTACTTGCACTCTATCGGGAAAATCAGCAGGTTCCGGGCCGGACGGTGAGCCGGGCTGAATAGGGCTGGGCAGGGCCGGGTGGGGCTGACAAGGAGGGTGGGGCTGACAAGGAGGGCAGGGCTCTACCGTAGGAGCCACCTTCTGGGGCGTGGAGTCAGGGGCACGCTAACTGAAAGCGGCTCAGGGATGGCTACAGGGTTCGTAGGGGGCTGGGCCTGAGAGTGCTGGGGGCGGGGCGACACCCCTCCCACACTAAAGTACACAAAAGGCTCAGCCCGGATCCGGGGCTCACTGATGCAAACCTGTTGTCCTTTCCTAATAGTTTGGGAAAGCGACTAAGGGAAGTTACCCTGTGAACCCACAAAAAAAAAACCTGCTAGAGCAAGAAGGGTTTCAAGCAACATCTAGTTCAGTTCCATGACAGATGAAAATAACTGTGGATGGGAAGAGTAGGACACTTGCTCATCATCACCAGTTAGTGTCTAAGCTAGAACTTAAAATGGGTGTCTTTACTCGAAGTTCCCGTTTTTTTCCATTCCTTCAGGCTTCGCTTGGATCTCTACCTAGCCCGGGCCTATCCTGACTCTGCCCATTATAGACTCTTAAGAGCAGATTGTGTGATATCAATTTATGATAGATTTAACTGCTCAGCAGTTCAGTGGCCCAAGAAAATTTCAATAGGCTTGTGATGAAAAATGCCATCGGCAATCAAGAGCAAGACGTATAGAGATTGAATGCAGAAGGAAACTTTTTTTTTGTTTTCATGTTTTGGGTTTTTCTTTTTCTTTCTTGCAGTTTTGCCCTTTCTGATTTTTCTTTCACAGTATGGCTAATGTAGAAATATATTTAAAATGATTATACATGTATAATCTATATCAAATTGCTTGCTGTCATAAGGAGAAGGGAGATAAGGGAAGAAGGAAAATTTGGAACTCAATCTTACAAGAATGAATGTTGAAAACTATCTTTACATGTAATTGGAAAAAAATAAAACACTTAAAAAAAAGAGAGAACATCAATGTTGTGGTTTTTAATGTCCCACATTAATCTATGCTAATACCAGATAGAGGGATATTTCCCCATACCTTTTCAGTGTTTTATAACATCTCAAACATATGACATCTTGTTTCTTCAGTTTAGAGTTGACTATATCTTGTGAGAAGTATTTTGATTCTGTAGGACACTGGAATCCTACTTAGAAACTGTCCCAATTCTCACATTCTTCTTTTTCTCTTTGTCTTATTCTTTTGTTTCTAGTTTGTTTACATAACATATCAGTCACATTTGCCTAACCTTCTTGGCTTGGGAAAGACTAAAGTTTACTTCCTCCTAAAATTAAAGATAAGATACTACCACACCCTGTCCCTGACTCCTTTCCATAGATTTCATAGAAATGTGAGAATTGGAAGACCTTTTAGAATGTAGAATGTTAAAACTAGAAAAGATTATACAATATAGTTAAAAAGCCAGTTTGGCATACTTTTATTAAGTCTCTATTATCTTCACAATAGTGTATGAAGTGCTGGTGACACAAAGACAAAAATGAAATGCCTACAAGGAATTCATATTCTTGGTGATTTCATTGGTCATATGGTTTCTCCCTGGCAACCATACAGATTGCAATTCATGACAAGGTAATTTGAGGAGGGAGTACCAGCTCCTGGGAGAATCAGAAAGGGCATCAAGGTGGCACCAGAGCTAAGCTTTAAAGAAAGATAAAAATTTCACAATGAAGAAATGAGGAGGAGCTTCAAGGCAAGAATAGAAGATAGCCTGGGATAAGATCTCTTGAGACTCTAAAAATTAAAGAAGGAAGCCTATTTTCTGCTTCCCTTCATAAACTTGGAAAATACAGAGGAAGAAAATGAAATAGTGGGCTTATGGACTATAATTAGTAGTCCAGTTTCATTGAAACATATATAAGCAATGGAAAGGAGAAGGTGCTTTATAGGGACAGAACAGCAGATTAAATAGTCCCTAATGCAAAAATGCTTCCCACCACTAACCCTCATCCTCATTGGCTGAAGGTCTTACATTCTAAACAGGGACCCAAAGGAAATTGAGCTTTGGCCAATAAGAGTATAGAGGCCCACATTTGGTATAGGTTGAGGTAGGAAGCAAATAATGTCATGGAAGAATAGCAGGAAAGGGAGGTAGGTATGTCCTAATGGGTGTTGGTTCAGGCCTACTACAAACTTTGGGGTTGATGAAGTTTTACTCAATTTTCACAACTGTCTGAGAGATCTCTCTCCATCTTGTTCAATAAGAAGTAAATTAATAAAATAATGATAGTTGGCATATACATAATGCTTTATGGTTTTCAAAGCACCTTACAAATATCTCATTTTATCCTCACAACAATTCTGGGAGATAAGTGCTATTATTAGCCACATTTTAAAGATGAGAAGACTTGCTTGGGGATATACAGCTAATGAGTATACAGGAATGGATATGAACTCAACTTTTCATGTCTGCTGTTCCAGTGTTTTATCCATTGCACCTAGTTGTTTATAATAAAAGTAGATTAGAATCAGATTATGCAAAATTTTTAATGTCAAGTAAAGAGTTTGTTTTAAGTTGTTATAATAAACTAAGTAAAGAGATAGTGGTCATGAGAACAGAATAAGAGATGAAAGATGTAGAGGTTGAACTAAATGATGACTAAATATTATTCTAGGTCTTCTATATTCTATAGTCTATAATCTATGTTTAAAGGTCTATGCCAGATTTAATTTTATGTTCTGATATACTAATGGTCGTTCTAGCAGCAACATTAGGGACAGATAGGTGGTACAATGGCTAAAGAACTAGACATGAAGTCAGGGAGATTTATCTTCCTGAGTTCAAATCTGACCCCAGATATTTACTAGCTGTGTGATCCTGGGCAAGTCACTTAATCTGTTTGCCTCAATTTCCTCATCTGTAAAATGAGCTGGAGAAGGAAATGGCAAACTACTTTACTATCTTTGCCAAGAAAACTTGTTATGAAAAGTAGGGCCTGATTAAACAACACTATAATCCATAGTTTTATAATCTACATTCTAATATTCTCTGTTTTACTTTTAACATACTTCATGGAGCATATTCTATATTCAAGGTCATTTCTAGTCCTAATGATTTATGACTTAATTAATCAAATTAATAAGTATTTACTATGTATGAAGCATTGTGTTAATCCCTAGGGCTACAAAGACAAAAATAAAATAATTCCAAAAGGAGCTTGTAGCCAAATGAGGGAGAAAACCTGTACACATTTAAGTAACATAGAATGTATACAAAATAAATGCAAGATGATTTGAGGAATAGGTACCCTAGTATCTGGAGGTATAGGAGGAAGACCAAAAAAGACTTCTTTAAAAAAGTAGCACTTGAGCTGAGATGCAGAGTTTGAGGTGGGTATTAAAATATAACACAATTGGAGAGATAGAAAAAGGCCAGGTTGTGAAGGGCTTTACATATCAAACAGAGGAGTATATATTTGAATCTAGAGTTAACTGAGAGTCACTGGAGTTTGTTGAGCAGGGGCATGACATAATCTAATTTGCCCTTTAAGAAAATCATTTTTACTGGCAAGAAACAGGAAACTGGGTGAATGCTCATCATTTAGAGAATGGCTGAATAAGTTATGGTATATGAATGTTATAGAATATTATTATTCTGTAAGAAACGACCAGCAGGATGATTTTAGAGAGGCCTAGAGAGACCTACATGAATTGATGCTAAGTGAAATGAACAGAACCAGGAGATCTTTATACATAGCAACAACAAAATTATGTGATGATCAGTTCTGATGGATGTGACTCCAACAATGAGGTGATTGAGACCAGTTCCAATGATCTTGTGATGAAAAGAGCCATCTACACCCAGAGAGAGGTCTGTGGGAACTGAATGTAGATCACAACATAGCATTCTCACTCTTTTTGTTGTTGCTCGCTTGCTTTTTGTTTTCTTACTCATTTCCTTTCCTTTTTGATATGATTCTTCTTATGCAGAAAGATAATTGTATAAATATGTTTACATATATTGGATTTAATATATTTTAACATGTATAACATATATTGGATTGCTTATCATCTAGGGGAGAGAGTGGAGGGAAGGAAGGAAAAATCTGGAGCACAAGGCTATTTAAGGATCAATGTTGAAAAATTATCTGTCCATATGTTTTGAAAATAAAAAAGCTTTAACAAAACAAACAAAGAAACAAAAAGTTATGGGGGCAGCTAGGTGGTGCAGTGGATAGAATACCAGCCTTGAAGTCAGAAAGACCTAAGTTCAAATCTGGCCTCAGATACTTAACACTTCCTATGTGACTCTGAGCAAGTCACTTCACCCCAATTGCCTCAGAAAAAAAAAAAAGTTACATAAGGAAAAAGAATCACTTTTGCAGCTATGTAGAAGATGGATTGCAGTATAGAGAGCCTTAAGACAAGGAGACAAAAAAGGAGACTCTATGTGATAATTTAGACAGAGATTGTCAAGTCCTTAGCCAGAATACTAGCTATGTGTGTGAAGAGGAGGGGACTTATTTGAGGAATTATGTGAAAATAGACCTGACAATATTTGTCAGCTAATTGATTCTACATGGCAAATAAGAATGAGGAGTCAAATAAAAATCAGAGATTGGGAACTTGGGTGATGGTGCCCTTTACAACAGTAAAAAGAGTTAAGTTTAGTAGGAAAGACGATGAGTTCTATTTTGGACATATTGAGTTTGAGTTGTTTATGGACCATGTAGTTGGTGATGCAGAACTGGAGCTCAAAAAAGAGATTGGAAGGATATGTACAAATCTGGAAGTCATGCATAGAGATGATTTATAAAGAGAACATAGTGAAAAAAGAAGAGGATAGAGCTCTAGAGTATGTGGATCATTTTAAACTTGATTTTGTTTCAGAATATACAACTTTGAATTATTTATAGTACATAATAAATTTGAGTGTCTAAGAATTTAAGTGATAGCTCATGTCCTTTTCAGTGAATTAAACTGGTCATTTATTTATTCATTTATTTACTATTTTTAATTATTTGTTTATTTATTAGAAGACATGAATCCCTAAATGATAATTTATTGAACATAAAAGGCAGGGAGGGCTGGGTTGGCACTTAGATTAGGATTTGTTACAAAATTGTCTTCTTTCTTGTTTTATTAACAAATCTACTATATGCATATATATTTGTTCCTATATGCATTGAGTTATGTAACTTTTCTGTAAAGATGCTTTTAAATAATTGGTAAAAAAGTTTAAACTACATTTGAAAGTTAAAATCCTTTACTTTATCACATTATAAATAATTTTAACAACAATTTTTCTAGTATTTTCTTGAACTGAGTTCAAATAATAATGGTTAAATAATTCAATTTCTTCAGTCATATATGGACAAATAATGTGTGCCCTCCCAACTTTCTACTGTTGTTGTTGTGAGGAATTATTTATTATTTTTTAATTTATTATCAAATTATTTCATTATTTTATTACCAAATGAAATAATATATATATATATAAATCACTTTGAAAATTCTAAAGCTCTATAGAAATATCAGTCATCACTGTTAATTTTTGGGGGGGGGTGTTGAGATGATAATGAGGGTATCATATTTGTGTTTTCTTTAGAATAAGAGACTTTTTTTTATGAGGAATGTCACTCCATTAGTGTTGATCTACGCCTGTTCTACAACTTACAATCTTAGAGAATTATCTGATAGTGATGAGTAGTTAAACGACCTGATAAGATCCAACTAGCTAATAACTGTTAGCTATAGGACTTAAATTTGGGTCTTCTTAACTCCAAGGTTGGCTATTTATGCATTACAAGTTTCCTTTCATTATTACTATTATTTTAAAATCTAAATAGAGTCAATTGGCAAATTTGTTATGAGAAAAAGAATGTTATCTTAGACTGAATGGCTAGACAGAAAAAGTACCATCTTTTAATATATTTAGTACCTGTTTCTAGAACTTTTAAAATGACTTTTGAAAAATGATTCTGGATGTGATTTAGCATCCAACAAATGTGTACTATTCTATAGAGGTATCAGAAAGCAGTTCTAAAAAATATGAAGAACACCTCTTAGTTTCCCACATGCAAACAAAATTAATTTAGAACCATAGGAAAACCATTAGATCTATAAGGAGTATTGATCTAAATAGAAAGTATATCACCATCTCTTGAAAAAGAAAAAAGAATAAAAGATATGATAAATCATCATCAATCAATGTGATCCTGGGAAGAGAGATGTGCTTTTAAGCTACAAGGGGAATGTTTCTCCTGTTCCCTAGATTTTTTTTTTTTTTTTTTTTGTATGTGTGTCCTGAGGCATAAAAAGAGCCATTAGGAATTTAGGGACAGAAAGTTCTTCTAGGACATAAATCACTATACTAAATGAACAATGCACAGTGACACCAAGAATTTGCTTGTGGAAGTAGATATCAGAAGGATGAAGTGGTTTAGTTTTCTGAGTTCTCTGATTATTTTTTTTCTTTTAGCTTTTATGTGAAAATATTTGCTTCCAAAAATGTAAAGAGAAATATGCAAACTTATTCTTGCCCAACACTTGGAGACATCAGACTTCCCCGCCCCCCCCCTCTCCTTGGAGGGAAGGGGATTAGATTCACAGCTTCCTATAGAGTACATAGTACCTGTTCCAATGCTAGAACTCCTCTGGGACTCAAGTCCCAGGCATTCTGGTTTCTCAGGGTTTCCTTGCTGGTTTGGTTGCACCATCCCACCTATAACTCTGGCTTCAAGGTTGTCATGGCTCCAACTCCTGGGTTCCATGCATGAGAATCATCTCCAGAACCTGAAACTGAAGAACAAAAATGTTACCCCCTCCCCAAACCCATTGCTTAGAGCTGGGCAACAAGGAGAGGGAGAGGAGGAAAGAGAAAAAAGAAGAAAGCTCTTCTATTATTGCTTTAGTTTATAGCATCCATGTTGTGGTTGAAATGGGATCTTCATCCTCTGAGGAGCACAAGAAGAGAGCAGTCAAAAGAGTGTCTCTCACTGTTTCTTGCAGAAAAAATCATGCAGAAACAAAATTCATATAATGCTAGGGCTCCTAGGCAGAGCAAAAAAAGAGATATGAAAGGGACTTGAGAAATGGAATGAGCAAATGTTGGGAACTCAAGAAAGTTGCATGGAGCTAGCTAAAGAAGCTGTATGAAGCAGAATTATTGGAAGGAATGATTTAAGGAAGTGGCAACCTGTGATAATCTAGGAGAAGCATTTGGATACAAGAGCAAGGAGACAAAGTAACATATGTAAGGAAGTATGAAAAGAGTCACCTTGTAGAAAAGCACCTCCTACACACACACACACACACACACACACACACACACACACACACACACACATCCCTTACTGAGCACAGTAATAGAAATCACTAAGGCCGTACAGGTTTCTGGAAAGGGTTTTGTTGATGGTTGAATATTGTTTTATTTTCTGTGGGCTTGGAGAAGAATTCTACTGATTTCCCATTAGCCTTAAGTCAATCTTCTCACAGTCTGGTCTGTGAACCCCTGTGCTCATAATAGAAGACTACATCAGGATATGGAGGAAGAGTATCAGATAACAGAGCTTTTGAGGAGCAACTAGCCAGAGAAATCGTTTTTAAAGTGCCTCAGGCGCCACAGGATCATTCATAATAGAGGGAAGGGGCAAGGAAGAGGGAGAGGGGAGGAGAACAAGCAAAGCACTGATTTAGTCGTGGAGATATGCATTCCTCTTCTCCACAAGTGAGGGCTGTGATCCCATAAAATCACTTCCCCTCTCTGGATCTTCATTTTTTCATCTAACAAGTGAGGTGGGATCACATCCAAGGCCCTTTGAGCCCTAACTTTTCTTCTTGTTAGCCTTGAGGAGAAGAACTGGGTTTCATTCATCTCTACATTTCTCACCATCTCCTGGCAAAGTGTTGGACTTAGAATTAGAGTCAGGGTTCACATTCAGGCTCCAACTCTGACTATGCGATGGAGGATAAGTTACATTCTGTGTACCAGCTTCAGTTTCTTTCACTAAAACTTGCAATACCTCCTCTGCAGGGTTGTTATGACAAAATCCCTTTGGAAACATTAAAGTGCTCAAGAATTGCTAGTTTTTAATATTGCCATTTTTGTCATTGTAACCTGTGGTTTGAGGTTTGTACACATGCATGACTCACCTCATTAGAAGAAAGAATGATCACTTCATGCAATGTTCCTCTGTGAAGGGTAGAGTCTGGGAAAGAAGAGACCTACTTTCTTCTCCTTCAAGAAAGAACAGTTTTATATTCTCTGGATGGAGAGACTCTTGGAGATATAAAAAAGACTTTGAATAGCAATAAATATGTAGAAGATCCAGCACCTCAACATTCCTCTGATTCCTAGTTTACCTCCCTAGAGACTTTCAGGAATTTCCCCTTGGGTGAGATCAGAGACTCTTATAGCTGAGCTAAGATTTCCCACTCTCAGGGAGAAGTCATCAGTCTGTGTTTTATCTGTTATTCTGACTGTATAACTATTCTGATTTCTGTTTTCTATCTGCTTGGATAAATTTTTTCTTTTTGGTTAGTCCCATTTGAGATGGTCTTTTGTGTAATTAATATTTGGTGGGAAGGGATTCAAGCTTTTATGTATAAATTTGAGACACTCCATTCTCTGTAAGGGATAGTAGCCAAGAACGAAATAATTTCTCCTTGATTAGCAATAATTGGGAGTGTAGATAGATATGATTCTAATCTGGTACCTTTCCTGGGGAGAACAGAAAGGCTTAAATGTGTCTTCAGTTTCTTGTTCTTCTTGGAGATGAGTAGATAAAATTTCAATGACATGTCAAAGAGTCTCTTTGAATTGGATTTAGACAACCCATGTGGATATATATCTTACCTACACAAGCAATATATACCTTATATCCATCATAACTATTAAGTATACCACAAGATCTCTATTTATAAAATTATATAAAGTTCATATATACATATGTATGTATGTATGTATGTATATACACATGATGAGGCCCTGGGTTACTAAGTGGGATTGGCAAAGAAAGCCTTATATACTGATAAGATTACTCTTTGAAACAAGCAGGGTAGGGCACTGATGAGGATCAGTTCAACCTTATAACCCTACCCACTGTGGAGGTCTTGGGTAACCCCTCCCCTTACTGTATCCAATCAGAAAGCCAAGTTATGATACCAAACCCCTGAGTTTAAATTTCCCCTATAAATCTGCCTATGGTCTATGCCATTATTACTGAATCCCTTTTGGATTAGCTTGTCACAGTCTCTTGGTATCTTTCTACCCTTTCTTTTCCCCATGTCTCATGGTGTCTTTCTTCTTCTTATACCCAACTAACTGTTTTAGAATGCTAAACTCCTCTATGGATTTACCCTGCCAGTCAATGGTATATAGTCCCATCCAAAGGTATAGTCTCTTTCTCCTGGTTAATTGTGAATTCTACCAGGAAACCTGTCTTTTCCATTGTTAATTGTTAAAACCCCTTTCCTTGCTAACTATATGCTCTCCCCAATTTTTTTTAACCACTAATCTCTTCATTTTGTCTGTAACCTCTTCTAAGAAATAAATGCACCTTTTGACAAGGAGATAAGCCATTATGAATTTGTCACATGATAGAACCCCAACATTTGGTGCCAACTGACATCTCAGTCTCATCACACACAAATACATATATATTGTGTGTGTATGTGTGTGTATATACACACAGATATGCACACTCACACACATATATATGTATATGCATAAACTTTTAAAATAAAAACATTACTCTTCTTATTAAGGTGTTAGAAAAATGCCTCCTTTCTTATTTCCTTAGTTTTACTTTAGGAGATACTAAAGAACTCAAAATATGCAATCAGATCAGTGGAAATACCTATAAGTTCAATGAGTCTTTTGCTAGAACTCTTCTCAGATATGACCTAATGCCTTATATTTCACTTGATCTTAATACCCAAAAATACCATTAGCTGTTTTAATACTCCAGCTAAATCATCAGGGAAAATATAAAATCTGTACCTAGCTTTTAATTAGCCTTTTAATTTGTGGTTTAATAATGTCTCCTTTTCTTCATTTCCTTTATTGCCTCTCCCTTTTTCTCTCCGTTTTCCTCTCTTTCCCTCTCTATTTCTCTTTCTCTTTCCCCTTTCTTCTTCCCTCTTTCTTTCTCTATTCTCTATTTTACTGTAAACTATCTTTCATTTGTGCACAATCCTGTCTTTTACACACACACATATACACATAAACACACACACACATACACATGTATTATAGGTCTCCCTCCAACCCCCAGTATAAAATATTATATTCAATTCAACAACCATTTACTAATCTTAATTATTTCTTTAATGTTTAATGGTTTATGTTAATCAATAAACATTTGTTATAAATGATATGTTTTAGGTATTGTGATAAATCTTAGGAAAACAAAGACAAAATTGAAACAGTTCCCTCCATAAAAGAGCTTTCTTGCATTCTGGCAGGGGAAAATTCAAATATAGATATACACGCATTGATATGCTGACAAATATTTAACAATAGGTCTCAAAAAATATTGTTGACATATGTTTTAAAACTTAATCTGCATTATTAACATTTCAGTTTCTTAAGTCTAGATAATTAACAAATAAACAAAACCTTAATTTGTATCTTTTTTTTTGCTTTTTTGTTGAGGCAATTGGGGTTAAGTGACTTGCCCAGGATCACACAGCTAGGGAATGTTAAGTGTCTGAGACCAAATTTGAACTCAGGTCCTCCTGACTTCAGGGCTGGTGCTCTATCCACTGCGCCACCTAGCTGCCCCATTGATTTGTATCCTTTGCTGATTTCCAAGGTACAAATGCTCTCACTAAAAATTTAACAATTGACTTTCCTATATAAGATATATCACAACTACAATAAGTAAATACCAACTATAACAAGATGAATACAAAGTAATATTAGGCAGCACCAGCAGCTGAGGGGATTTAAGAAAGACCTCATGGCATATGCAACATGAAGCCATTTTGAGGGAAACTAGGATTTTAAGAGGCAGAGATAATAAGAAAATGCTTTTCAGGTAAAAGGAACAGTTTATCCAAAAACACAGAGATTAAAGAGGGAATATTATATACAAGAAATAGTCAGGAGCAGGTTTGGCTGGAATATAGACTGTATGAAGGGGAATAAGTATAGTAAGCCTGTAAAGATGGGTTAGAGGTAGAATATGAAGGGCTTTAGATGTCAGTCATAGAATTTATATTTTATTCTAAAAACAAGAGGGAGACACTGGAAGCTCTTGATCAGAGGAGGTGAAAGGAAGGGAAGGGAATAATACAGCACCTACCATGTGCCAGGCTTTTATGCAAAACATTTCACAAATATTATCAAATTTGAGTAGAGAAGTGACACACTTAGATCTTTGCTTTAGGGATAGTACTTATAGCAGCCATGTAGAGAATGGATTGAAAAGGGAAACGACTAAATGTAGACCAACTAGGAAGCTCCTGCTAGTCTAGGTCAGAGATGAGCTTTACATGTATTCAAATCATCAAAGTTTATTAGGTGCTTTTGAGTATAAGGTTCTATGCTATATGTAAGGCATGTAAATTCAAGAATGAAGCAACTCCTAAACTCAGCGAGTTTATATTCTACTCTGGGATACAACTGATAAACAGATAAGAAAATAGATGTAAAGGATAGAAAGATTGTTAACAGGGAAGACTTGATGGAGGAAGTGGCACCTGAAACAAAATAATAATCGTTGTACAAAATCATTCATTGTACAAATTGTACATTGTACAAAATCATTGCTTTTTATAATAGCAAAATATACATATATAAATTGAGGTCTTTTTAATAAATGTCAAGATATTAGAAGACACTCTATTTTTCCAGAGCTAAGGCCCAGCAAACAGGCTGTGCCCTGAGTTGAGCATAGCAATAGTCCTTCTTGCTTACCCTCTGGGTCATCTTATCCTTTGGCAAAATTAATTACTTTGACTAGTACCAGGTGTTCTTTGAGGGATTTGTGATTTTCATATTAATCCATAACTATTGGAACTTCTCTATTTCCCAGGGCCTAAAAGTCAGAAGCAGCCAATGTGCTGCAGCAGAAAACATCAATCAAATCTCCTAAAACTTTGAACAATCCCCATACTTAAAACTATTAAGTGAATTGAACCAAATACTACATTCCTGCTACCACTACACTAACTCTAGTTCTATGCTCCACTGAACGATTACAAGGCTCAAGCTTAATCATAAGACTTGAGATAACAACCTAGGGACTGTTCTTGCAGGATCCAAAAATGGCTGTATTATCCCAAAAATGCCTGCATACATGTGCTTGCTGTGGAAACTGTTTACTCAAGACTTAAGAAAGACTATATTGGGTCCCACCTTTTTGTAATTTTCATATATAAAAAACCCACCCCTCCAAATATAAGCCCTCTTCTTCAGGGTTCTTTGATTTACAAACCTGTTTTCATCAGTCTGGAATTAATTAAATAGCTATGTGACTCTTGACAGATTAGAGACAGATTAGATTAGAGACCAGTCCAGATTACATTTAAAATTCTTTTGTCACAAATTATTGTGACTGTAAGAAATGGAGAAAGGTATGGATTCAGAGAAACCCCAGAAGACTTGGTGAACTGATGCAAATGAGAAAGACCAGGAAAATAACTTATACAAGGATAACACTAATATAAAGGAAAGATGCCAAGATGACTAGTCCTCATACTGATCAGAGTTCTATATTCTTTCCTTTATATTAGTGTAAATTGATGTAAATAGTCAGAACTGAACAAAGCAGGCCAAAGGCAGGTAAGTCAAGAGTCACATAGCTATTTAATTAATTCCAGACTGACGAAAACAGGTTTGTAAATTAGGAAGCAAATTCCAGAGCTGGGATTCACAGGCAGTTCTGCTAAGAGTCATGCCATTCACTTTCCACTACAACTAAGAATAAAGAAAGTCCCATTACTCGCCCAGGGCAGCTAGGTGACACAGTAGAGAGCCAGGCCTGAAATCAGGAAGACTCATTTTTGTGTGTTCAAATTTGGCCTCAGAAACTTAGTAGCTGTGTGACCCCGGGCAAGTCACTCCAGTATCTTTGCCAAGAAACCCCAAATGCCATCACAAAGAATAGAACATGACTAAAAACACTGCATTAAACATTATATGTCCAAAGGACATCTAGGGTGTTAATAGCAGAGCTGAGACTAGAAGGCAGACTTTCTGATTAACAGGCTAGTCCTCTCTGCACTGTATTAGAGACAGTTTTTCACTTCGGGTCTTTGGTTTTAGACAGACTTTCTTCTAATTCTTTAAGACATTCAATCAGTCAATTAACTAGCATTTAATAAGTACCTATTATATGCCAGGCTGGGGTTACACAGAAAGGCAAGGTAGTCCCTACTCTCAAAGACCTCTCACTGTAATGGGAGTACTGAAATAATTATGTACATTAAGGCTTTCTTTTTGCTATTATTTAAAATGTAGTCTTGACTAATATTAAGTGAGATTATGACAAGATCTTTCTGACTCCAAGAACAGACGAAAACTTCCTTTAAATGGCCTTAGTTTGTCTCTTGTTGCAGCTTGGTAGTACAATGGATAGAGTACACAATAATTGTTTTCCCATGCATTATGTATTAGAGTAGAGGAAATTATCTTAGCATGAATTATGAGGTTTCCCAACATATGAATATCTATCTTATTAATAAATTAGATGAACTTAGATTTTGTTTTTTAAGTATCAATAGATCAATTGCCCAATGGAAATATCATAATGTTTTCGTGTTGGAGGGAAAATAAACCCCACCAAATTTGCCTTAAGCATTTTAATACCACTATCACTTCCTGTAGTTTCCTAGCCACAATCCCTCTCCCTGACAATCCTCATACCACCGGAAACTTGGACTCCACCACTGGCTCTGCCAGTTTCTGATAATCTTTTGCCTATCATTGTGGGAAACTACAGGCCACCATGCCACTTTCATTTCCAGCATTGCTTTGTATTATCTTCCTGCTTTGGAATGGAAGATGCTTGAGTACAAGGACTGCCATGTTTGCTTTTATTTGTGTCGCCAGTACTTAGCAGTGTCTGGTAGATAGTAAGCACTTAATAACTGCTCCATCTTTATCTTGAGACAGCTCAGAGACGTGGATAGAGTGTTATGTCTAACTCAGGAACTCCAAATCTGACCTCAGACACTTCCTAGTTGTGTGACCCTAGGCAAGTCATTTAACCCTGTTTCATTTCCTCATCTGTAAATTAGGTGAAGAACATGGCAGACCAATTCAGTATCTTTGGCAAGAAAATCCCAAGTGAGGTCATGAAGAATCAGATGTGATTGAAAAACAGCTGAATAATAATTTTTATCAAATGCTTTCTAGAATCATAAAATTAGAAGGAACTTTAGGCCATATGATGTTAGGTCAAAAATTATAGAGTATTTTAGGACACATTATGCCAGATTAGGGAAAAGATTTTAGGACAAGGAAAAGAATATGATAGCTAGGAGGGGCTTCCAAACATGGAATGGAAAATTTGGATCAGCATATTCAACTTCCTAATTTTATGCACAAAGAGATGGCTTCCAAAAGAGTGGTGGTTTAGTAGTTTACTCAAAGGTAAGCATTTTGTAAATGGAAGAATAGGTATTCCAACTGGAATCTGTTCTTTTCTTATATTTACTTATCTTATTTTTAATGGATATAGTAAGTTTCCTCCCCCAGCTCTGATTTCTACTCCTTCTTTTACAACTTTAGTGAGCTCTCCTTGAAGGGGCAAAATATGCCTTGTCATCTCAGATGTGCAAGTCACTTGGCCTTTCTTTGCCTCCAATGATACTTGCTCTAACTAATCTCCAGTGGTTATAAGATTAAATGAGATAATGTAAGTAAAAATACTTTTAATATCATAATCAACCAACAAGCATTCATTAAAAGCCTATTGGGTATCAGATATTCTAGGTGCTGGGGGACACAAAGGCAAAAATGAAACAATTCCTTCATTCTGTCCCTGATACTAGATACTTCTCTGAAATACTTCTCTAATCAAGACTATTTCTTATGTACAGATAAAATATACATAGGTAACTAAATATTCTAGCTTCCTTGTTTACATCAGTAGTCATTAGGAGCCAACTGCTATCCATTTACCCACTATCTTCTAAAAGCACTCTTAGAATCACAGAATCTCAGTATAGAAAAAGAACTTAAGAGTTCATAAGATCTAGAACTGGAAAAGACTACAGATACAATTTAGTCAAGACCTTTCTACAGAAAAGGAAATAATACCTAGCATATAGTAGAAGCTTAACAAATGTTGGTTGGCTTTACTGTAGCCCAGAGAAACTGAGAAAATGTCCAAGTTTACATAGATCTTAGGTAGCAGAGACAGATTAAATCCCATATTCAATGCTTTTTCCCACTACATCTAGTCCAATCCCCATTAAGTATAATAATGCCCTTTATGTTATCTTTGAAAGCTCCATCCAGTTTTAATCCAGTTTTGATTAAATATCTTTATAACAGGGAACTCACTACATCCCAAGGAAGCCTGGGTATCCTTATGCCAATTTCCAAATGTTAAGTACTTTTCTACATGGGCTCGAACATCAGGAACTAAATAGTCTAACATTTGAAGGATACAGAAGGAATTGTGACTATAGGCTTTGGAGTAAAGAGCTGGTAAGGAAATGTAGAATGAGAATAGTAAAAAGATAATTAGACCTAGAATCAAAAAAAAAATCTGGGTTGGCATCTTGGCTCTAGAACTATCCTCATGGCTTTGGGTTGGTCAATCCCTCAACCTCCCAAAGCCTCAGATTCTTTATCTATAATGGAGATAATACTTGGAAATACCTTTTTCACAGACTGTTTACCAGAATTAAATGAGATAAGGCACATAAAGTACTTTGCAAACAGTAACACACTATGGAAATGCAAATTATTATTAGGAAAATTCATGGGCTAATATAAGTGTAAGATATTTATGAATTATGTAATATATACATGTATACATACACACATAGAGGGAGAGACAGGGAAAAAGTGTGTGTATTTGTGTGTATGTGTGTGTATGTGAGAGATAGAGACAAACAGACAGAGAGAATTTCTTCCTCCTTTTGTTATCATTGGTAATTGAAGATCATGAGACTATTGAAGGAATTACCCACCGGGCTAGCTGAGCCATGACTTCTAATCTATACACAAGTCACTTAAGTTCTTTTTGCCTTAGTTTCCTTATATGAAAAAAAGATAATATTTGCATTGCTCAACTCACAGAGTTGTTGTGAGGAAAGCTTTTTGTAAACTATAATGTTCTAAGTAAATGCAAGTTATTTATGTTATAGGAAACAATATGGCATAGTAGATAAAAGTATTGGGATTAGTACCAGGAAATTCTGGTTCAAGCCTGACTTTGATGTTTACCAGCTATGTTTGGGGAAAAAAAAAAAAGCTATAATTCTATAGCATAAATATCCAGTATTAACTTTTTTTCCAGTATTGCTTTTATTATCATAATTTGAAGAGATAGAAACATCAGTTTTAGATTATTTACTTAATTGCACTGAGCCTTGACTTCCTTGTCTGCAAAGTAGGGATGATAACCATACGGTATAGTTTGTGTGAATCAACTGATACAATATATGAAAAAATATAAATGTCAATGATTATTATGGTTGTTATTTACAGAAGACTTCCAGTGGAATCTAATAGTACATAGAAAAGAATAGAATTCTACCTTTTTTTAGGGTAAGAGGAACAAGCAGATGAAGAAATAGCAGTTAGGGAAAAAAACAATTTTTGCTATTAAGCAACTTCAATCCATATCCTGGCTCTGACATTTACAAATTATTTGATCTTGAGCAAATTATTTAGCTCTCTGAGCTTCAATTTATTTATCTTTTAAGGATGATATTTGTATTATCTACTTCACAGAATTATTTTGAAATAAGTGCTACAAAAATGTGAGATATTATCTGAGGGGAGAATTTAGTACTGCATAGTAGGAATTTCCATAAGGAAAGCATTCAGGAGATAACATAACAGTCTCCAAAAAAGACTTTTTTTTCTTGAAAGTCATTCATTTAGTGCAGGAAGTTTTGTTAGAGGTTAGTCTCCTATGAGAACACACACGGTGCTGTATTGAAATCTGGATATACTGAAAATGTAAGTCCTTGTGATTGACAGGAAGCTGTAATATTTGACATTTGGGGCAGAGGTTGGATGGCCACTTGTCTGGGATTTGCTACTACTTATGCCCTCTAGATAAGCAGTTCATATGGGTGGCACTTTCCTATGAATATACCTGGCAGAAGTCTTACATTTCTTTAAAAAATCTGCTGAAAATTGAGGCCAGTGGAATTTGTTCAAAATTCCATAATGCCATGCTCAGAAGATCCACAATGAGGCTGACTTAATCAAACCCTGCTAGACATGCTGGGGTTACTGAGCCTCACATGGAAGGCTCAGTATGCAATTCTATAATGCTATCAGATATAACACAATAGGTTTTATTCCATATATGTTGTTCAGAGAGTGAGCAACATAGTTGTTCACTATAATATAGTTATATATATCACATAGATGCTACCTGGCTATCTGAAAATTGCTAGGAGTTGCAAGAAGAGAAGCTGGAGGGAAGGTTTTACTAAAAAACCATAGGGCTGTCCAGCCAGTGGGTAATTACTAAAACAAGATCAGTGGATTGGCAAGGATTGCAAAAGAGGTATGCCTAGTTATAAAGAACTTTTGGGATCTTTACTAGTAACATTCCTCAGACACTTATCAGCTAAGTTCTCTATGCCTCAGCTTCCAAATCTGTAAAAGTTAGAAGACTGAAACTCAGTTTAACATTGAAGCTCCTCTCATCCTCTGAATATATATATATATCCTGTGAACATGAAACAGAGCTTGGAGTTGTATATTTTACTCAATTTTTTTAAAACTCCCCCTTGTGGACAATGATATATAATACAATGATAGACAATGATTATTATTATTATTTTTTAAACATTTAGTATTAATCCCAAGGCAGAATCTAGCCTGGAACTATGTTTCTTAATATATTTCTAGGAAATTATAAAATATAAAGATGGAATGGGTCTTAGAAATAATCTAGTCCAATAGTGACAAACAAGTAGAAATGGATCCCTTCCAGGTATATAGTGCCTTAGAGAAAATCATAAACATTATCTATGTTGTATTATATTTTTATTATCTGGCTCAGGCCTTACTAAGGAGTTTTGCAGGTCAGACCCATTTGACATATCTGATTCTAGTCCAAATGCACTATTTTATGGCTAGGGAAACTGAAGTCCAGAGAGTTTATGTGACTTGTCTACAATCATATAAGCAGAAGTCAAGCCAACATTTGAATCTAGGTCTTTTGACTCCAAATTCAATACTCTATCTACTAGATAGAAAGACTCTTGAATATAGGCCAAAACCAAAGAGAAAGGAGATGAGGTGACTGGCTGAAGAAAATTTGACCTAAAAATAGATGCACAAGTCACGTATACATAGTGAAATTAAGGCAGTCCCCAACTAACATACAAAAGGCTTGTCTGTGAAAAATGGTTTGAGGATGGTCTGAATTTGACTGGTACCTAAATTCTGTCCTTGAAATCAGAACCTGGAAAATGACTGACCAAAAAAAGAGATCATTAAGAGCTGAAGTGGCATAAGGGACAATTGCTTAAGTTGAATGTTTTTTCTCAAAAAAAAAAAATTGTTTTATTTTAACATTCAATTTAAAAAAATTTGAGTTCTACATTTCCTCCTATTGAGAAAGCAAGCAATATGATATTAATGATACATGTGAAATCGTGCAAAATAAATTTCCATATTAGCCATATTGGGAAAAAAAAAAGCAAGAGAAACAAGTGAAAAGGGTATTTTTCAAACTGTATTCAGAGTTCATCAATTCTCTGGAGGCAAATATCAGTTTTCATTGTGAGTTATTTGGAATTGTCTTGGATCATTGTATTAATTAGAGTAGCTAACTCTTTCATAATTGATCATTACTATGATATTGTCATTACTATGTACATATTCTCCTGATTTTGCTCACTTTAGTTTATCATGTAAATCTTCCCAGGTTTTTCTGAAATTATTCCCCTCATAATTTCTCATTGCATAATAATATTCCCACAATCATATACCACAACTTTTTCAGCCATTCCCCAATTGATAGACATCTCAATTTCCAATTCTTTGTTACCACAATAAAAGCTGCCATATTTTTGTACAAATTAGTTCTTTTAACTTTTCTTTGATTTCTTTGAGATATAGCCATGTGTTATTACTAATTCAAAGGGTGTCATGCTAGATTTTCAATAATCAGAGTAATCAAATTATAGACTGTTAGAGCTAGATGAAACCTTAGAACATAGCAACAGGACTTAGAATATAGAATGTGAGAGTTGAAAAAGAAATTAAAACAAAGAATTAGAGAACACAGAACATAGGAAATTAAAACTAGAATGGACCTTAGAAATCATCTAGTCTAGCCCTATTATCTTATTAATATGAAAAGTGAAAGCCAGAACAGTGAAATAACTATAATATGATCATATAGTTAATGAGTTGGGACTAAAATTCAGGTTTCTTAATTTACCAGATTATGTTTTTCTCCCTAGATTTTGAGATCTAACATATATCAATGAATATGTACATTTCAAAAATGAATTTTTCATAACAATCTTCTTCAAAATATCTGAACCTTGTTCAGATATTTAATATTTTGTAAGATGGAGTTTTAGAACAATTATCTGTAAAAGAGTAATTTGTAACCTCAAGACTAAGTTGCTGACATTTTACTAAAATTAACAATTGTTGACAACAAAATTCTCCATGTGATAATGTTTGCAAATGACATTGTACAGATTTCAAGTCCCAGACCACTAAAATGCCTCTTCAATGTTATTCAAGGTCATGTAAAAAGAGACTATGACTAGCTTTCTACACAGATAAAACCTGATGGATTAGCACTGAATATTTCCAGGTTTATGACAGGTAGGGAACTTTTACTGTTCTCAAGCTCATACCATCTGTATCACTCCCCTCACTTTCTTTCCCTTGTAGAAAATACAAAAGTTCAGAAATTGCTGATACTGAGAAGTGACAAGATCAGATTTGACTAGTTATCTCTAGTTTCTTCCAAATTGGATCTAGATAGCTATGGATGGGGATACACATAACTAGATCCTACCTGCTCTTCATATTCTGAGTTAATTAGTTGTAGAGGGAAAGTCCTACCCTAAGACTTCTCAAATTACCAGGATCTTTACAAGCCACACCCTTCTTATTTCCAGTCATGCTTCCTCACATGGTGAATGATTGACATTTCAAAAACACTATTCTCCCCTCTCTTTCTAAATGTCTGTCATCTTTCTGTCTCTGTCTCTCTGTCTCTGTCTCTGCCCCTGTCTCTCAGTCTCTGTGTCTCTGTATCTCTCTCTCCCTTTCCTTCTTCCTCCCTCCCTTCCTCCCTCTCTCTCTCTCTCTCTCTCTCTCTCTCTCTCTCTCTCTCTCTCTCTCTCTCTCTCTCTTTGTTTTTGATTCTTCCCTTTCTTCCCACTATCCTTTTTGTGATTCTGTAAGGTCTCCCTTAGAGTTCTAATGGAGAGATTTATTTCCATCTTCCTCATTTCAAACAAAATCAAAGTAGCATCCAGCAATGAGTACACGTATTTTTCTAAGAATCAGTTTTGTCTCTAGTTGCTTCTTCTGTTTTGTGTCTATTCCTGAGCACTGAACAACTTTGCTGAATAAGATGGTTCCAGCCTTGATTGAGCTCAGGAATTCAGGAATTGGATGCTGGCTACTCAGAAAGAAGTGCTTTCAGCAGCTACACTCAGGGGTGTTCTGGAGTTTCATATAAGCTTGAGAGAGCCAATTGTTGAATTTTCAGCATGAGCATTTAAGCTGCAGAAACCAGCAAATGTTTCAAATTAGGACTCAATTTATTTTGCTGATTATCTACACTTTAGTGGAGAAAACATTAATAAGATTAAACTAAAAATATTTTATCAACAGGTTTTTTTTTCTTCTGAAAAACCGATTGTACCTCACTATACTTTCCTGCATCTCTAGAATGTATCATGTAGTGCTAGTTAGCCAGAAGATATTAATTTTGAATGAGTTCCTCTAACATAAAAACAGAAGTTGGTGAAATTTATTTAAACCCCTCCCAAAGTCTCTTAGACTTGTTTACCATCCAAGAGAATATAATAAAGATGATGGGTTTCTATGAATCCCTAGAGTGCCTCACATGTTTTTTGAATCTGTTTATGGGTATCTGTGAGTCTTTGTTTTATTACTGTTAACGTTTTATTGTATTAAGTATTTGCTAAAACAACTTAATGAGCCTTTTGTCTTTTAAGCATTTGTTTTACTGTGGAGTAAATAAATATTATTCCTGATATCCACATACTTTATATTCAGTGCCTTTATTGAAGGGACTCTTTTAATCCCTTTAGGATTAGACACCCTAGTATAAGGCATTCCAAACATTGTTTGAGAGATTATTTCCCCGGTTTTACTCTGGTTGGAAATTGTAATGGCACTGAGAGGCCAAGAAAAGCCTGATATTGTCTTTAGTAACAATCTTTCCTCAGGATACGAACCTGGTCTTCATGAGCCCAGAACTGAGGCTCCTTGGTGAAAAGAGGACAATCTCTCCCTGCACAGTGATTCTGACACTTAAAATGTTATGGAAATGAGGTGTGATAAGAGTGGCAGTAGTAAATAGAGAGTTGCACCTGGAGTCAAGAAAGCTTGAATTCAATTCTGGTTTTGACAGGATTAACTAGTTGTGTAACAAAGGGAAAGTCACTTAACATTTCTAAGTATTCCTCTCTAAAATGGAGATAGTGCTCTTTCTACCTGTTATGAGGCTCAAAATAAATACACATAATAAGACTTGCAAACTTTATAGGTTATATTGATGTCAGTTACTAAATCATGAATGTTGCCCGTGTTCTAAATGCTCTCTGAAGATCCAGCACTCAAACATCCCAGCATTCACCAGTTGGCAATATCTTTTAAAGTTAGTTTTCTGGGGGAGAGATGTTGGAATAAGCCATTCTGGTTGCTCACAATGTAGATAGAAAAGCAGCCAGGGTTAAGCCAGCCATGTGATCCCTGGGCCTGTATCCCTGTCCCTGCCTTTGAGAGTTGATGAGTTCTAGTTGCAGAGTACTGGTATCAAAGGATGAGGAGCGTCCTCCCCTTCCTTCCCATCAAGAACAGTTGTGACATGTATATGAGATGGTCAAGAAGCTGAAAGGAACTTGGCATTTTCCATCACTTTAGATAGCTAGGTGGTGACGTGGTAGAGCACCAAACCTAGAATCAGAAAATTGTTATTTTGCCAGAAAGAAACAATTTAAATATAGAGGAGCCACAATTAGGATCACACAAGACCTAGCAGGTTCCACTTTAAAGGATCGAAGGGCCTAGAATCAGATATTCCAAAAGGCAAAGGAACTTGGATTACAGCCAAGAATAAGTTATCCAGCTAGAATGAGCATTATCTTCCAGGGAAGAAGATGGTCATTCAATGATATAGGAGAATTTCACCTATGTCTAATGAAAAGACTAGAACTGAACAAAAAATTTGATCTACAAACACAGAACAGAAGAGAAACATAAAAAGGTAACAAGAAAAAAAAACTCTTGAGAACTATATTTATGTTATTGATACTTATAGAATAAGGGTTGATTTTATGATTTCATTATTACATTATGATTATTATGATACTATGATTATTGTGAGTTTATGATTATTATATGATTATTGTGATTTTATGATTATTATGATATGACAATCTGAAAAAGAAATTAGAGGTAGAAAAGGGATAACACTGGAAGAAGAGGAAAAGGAGGTAAAATAAGGGAAATTATATCACATGTAGAGGCAAAGAAAACGTATAATGATTGAGGGGGAAAAAAGGGAGGGGAATGAGAATTGTGTTAATCTCCATCTTATCAGATTTGGCTCTGAGGGAATAATAGCCATATTGGGTATCAAAAAGAAACTTGCCCTATCTTATAATGAAACAGGAGGGAAAGGGGGAAAAGACAGGGAATGGACTAATAGAAGGGAAAAACAGAAGAATTAAGGGAAAGGTGTAAAAAAGGGGTGGGGCTCTAAAGGGGAAGGATTGTTTGAGGGAAGTGGTTATCAAAAGCAAAATACTAGGGAGGAGGGAAAGGGGATAGGAAAGAGAAAAGCATAAGCTAGGGTAAATAAGATGGCAGGAAATACAGAATTAGTTATTTTAACTGTGAATGTGAATGGAATGAACACTCCCATAAAGCGGAAGCTGATAGCAGACTGGATTAAAAACCAGAGTCTAACAATATGTTATATACAAGAAACACATCTAAAGCATAGAGACACATACAGGGTGAGGGTAAAAGGCTGGAGCAGAATCTATTATGCTTCAGGTGAACAAAAAAAAAAGCAGGGGTAGCAATCCTCATCTCAGATCAAATAAAAGCAAAGATAGATCTAATTAAAAAAGACAAGGAAGGAAACTATATCTTACTAAATGGTACCATAGACAATGAAGTAATATCAATACTAAACATATATGCACCAAGTGGTATAGCATGGAAATTCCTAGAGGAAAAGTTCAGAGAGATGCAAGAAGAAATAGACAGTAAAACTATAATAGTGGGGGATCTCAACCTCCCTCTCTCAGAACTAGATAAATCAAACCACAAAATGAATAAGAAAGAAGTTAAGGAGGTAAACAAAATGTTAGAAAAGTTAGGTATGATAGATCTTTGGAGGAAATTAAATGGAGACAGAAAGGAGTTTACTTTTTTCTCAGCAGTCCATGGAACTTACACAAAAATTGACCATGTGTTAGGGCACAAAACCTCAAAATCAAATGCAGGAAGGCAGAAATAGTAAATGTATTTTTTTTTTCAGATCATGATGGAATAAAAATCACATGCAATATAAGGGCAGGAGAAAATAGACCAAAAAGCAATTGGAAACTAAATAATTTTATCTTAAAGAATAAATGGGTGGGGCAGCTAGGTGGCGCAGTGGATAGAGCACCAGCCCTGAAGTCAGGACCACCTAAGTTCAAATCTGATCTCAGACACTTAACATTTCCTAGCTGTGTGACCCTGGGCAAATCACTTAACCCCAATTGCCTCAGCAAAAAGCAAAAAAAAAAAAAAAAAAAAAAAAGAATGAATGGGTGAAACAGCAAATTATAGACACAATTACTAATTTCATCCAAGAGAATGACAATAATGAGACAACATACCAAATTTGTGGGATACAGCCAACGCAGTAATGAGGAGAAATTTTATATCTCTAGATGCTTATTTACATAAAACAGAGAAAGAGAAAATCAATGAATTGGGCTTGCAACTAAAAAAGCTAGAGAAAGAACAAATTAAAAACCCCCAATCAAATACCAAACTTGAAATCCTAAAAATAAAAGTAGAGATTAATAAAATTGAAAGTAAAAAAAACTATTGAATTAATAAATAAAACTTTGGTTTTATGAAAAAAACCAACAAAATAGATAAACTTCTAGTTAATTTGATTAGAAAAAGGAAAGAGGAAAATCAAATTGTTAGTCTCAAAAATGAAAAGGGAGAACTTTCCACCAATGAAGAGGAAATTAGAGCAATAATTTTGTTTGCCCAATTTTATGCCAATAAATTTGATAACCTAAGTGAAATGGAGGAATATCTACAAAAATATAGATTGCCCAGATTAACAGAAGAGGAAATAAATTACTTAAATAGTCCCATTTTAGAAAAAGAAATATAACAAGTCATTAATCAGCTCCCTAAAAAAAAATCCCCAGGACCAGATGGATTTACATGTGAATTCTACCAAACATTTAAAGAACAATTAACTCCAATATTATATAAACTATTTGAAAAAATAGGGAATGAAGGACTCCTACCAAATTCCTTTTATGACACAGACATGGTACTGATACCTAAACCAGGTAAAACAAAAACAGAAAAAGAAAATTATAGATCAATCTCCCTAATGAATATTGATGCAAAAATCTTAAATAAAATATTAGCAAAGAGATTACAGAAAATCATTCCCAGAATAATACACCATGACCAATTGGGATTTATATCAGGAATGCAGGGATGGTTCAATATTAGGAAAACTATTAGCATAATTGACTTTATCAATAACCAAATTAACAAAACACATATGATAATCTCAATAGATGCAAAAAAAGCATTTGATAAAAATCCAACATCCATTCCTATTGAAAACACTAGAGAGTATAGGAATTAATGAACTTTTCCTTAAAATAGTCAGTAGCATCTATTTAAAACCATCAGCTAGCATCATATGTAATGGTGATAAACTGGAACCATTCCCAATAAGATCAGGGGTGAAACAAGGTTGCCCACTATCACCATTACTATTCAATATTGTATTAGAAATGCTAGCTTTGGCAATAAGACAAGAAAAAGAGATTAAAGGAATTAGAGTAGATCATGAGGAAACCAAATTATCACTCTTTGCAGATGATATGATGGTCTACTTAGAGAACCCTGGAGAATCAACTAAAAAACTATTAGAATTAATTCACAACTTTAGCAAAGTTGCAGGATACAGAATAAATCCATATAAATCATCAGCATTTTTATATATCACCAACAAAATCCAATAGCAAAAGATACAAAGAGAAATTCTATTTAAAACAACTTTCGATAGTATAAAATATTTGGGAATCTATCTGCCAAGGGAAAGTCAGGATCTATCTGAGCAAAACTACAAAACACTCTCCACACAAATAAAGTCAGATCTAAACAATTGGAAAAATATCAAGTGCTCTTGGATAGGTCAAGCGAATATAATAAAGATGGCAACACTACCTAAACTAATCTACTTATTTAGTGCTATACCAATCAAACTCCCAAGAAATTATTTAACTGACCTAGAAAAACTAACAACAAAATTCATCTGGAAAAACAAAAGGTCAAGAATTTCAAGGGAATTAATGAAAAAAAAAAAAAAAAAAAGCAAATGAGGGTGGCCTAACTGTACCAGATCTAAAACTATATTATAAAGCAGTGGTCATCAAAACCAATTGGTACTGGCTAAGAAATAGAGTAGTGGATCAGTGGAATAGGTCAGGTTCACAGGACAAAATACTCAATGACAATAGTAATCTAGTGTTTGATAAACTCAAAGACCCCAGTTTTTGGGATAAAAACTCACTATTTGACAAAAACTGCTGCAAAAATTGGAAATTAGTATGGAAGAAACTAGTCATTGACCCACACTTAATACCATATACCAAGATAAGGTCGAAATGGATTCATGATCTAGACATAA